>JZKD02S1846504.1:305176-320904 GCA_000966675.3 Picea glauca | reverse complement strand
CGACACTATTAGTAGGTAAGCCAAGAAAACTCATACATACTAGTGTACATGTACAAGAAATGCATGTGTAGCTAGTACATACAAGTCTCATGCATGTACTAATAATCAATAACTACCACCCTTATAGTATTTTATGTATGCATCCAATCCAATCAACAAGACTATTCTTTTATAAAAGATAATAAACCAATCAAATGTTTGTGAAACTCTTTAATTACAATTATCTAGTTCAACAATTTTATTTAGACAACTGTAGTTTAGTTACGTAATTATGAATATTTATATATACACATTTTTTTTTTAGAAGGGAAAAAAATTAAATTCCACCATCAGACAAATCTCCACACTTTCTCAACTATTTCGACTCATCCTTCCTCCCTAACTTACTTCCATATTCATTCATATCCTTTCTCTGTTGGACTATCTTGGAGCATCAACTATATTGACCTAACTCCAAATAAAACTTGTAAGCAAAAGTGCCACTATCTCGACCAAGCTTCCTCAGCAGGCAACTGACAATCATCATCACACGTCTAGGGGAGTGTGAGCTAACATCGTCCTCCCATGACTTCAGGTTTCATAGGATACATGGTGGGAAATGCCTCCACCCCTCCTAATCATGACTAGGGTCCACACCCTACAATGGAATATACGGTGGCATTGTGTTGTTGGGAGTTTTGTCATCGTTTATTCGGTTTTGGGCAATCTCATCACCTGAAATCCTGCATTGGTCCACATATAATAGAAATGCATCCAAACCAATATAATTTCACATACAATATTCATACCATAATGTTTCTCAGCTAGTGGTCCCGACATCCACTTTCATCATCATTATCCCTCGGCTATTTCATAGCCCATAGTCTGTAGATTAGTCTGTAAAACAAACTCATACATTTCTATGCATTATCATCATGTAATTGCATGCAATCATCATTTCAATTCGGTATCCGTGTACCAACAACTTAACATCAAAGTTTTCATGTTAGAAATAGATCTCATAATATCCCATAATTCAATTTCGACACCCATTCATAAAATTATCATTTACCAAATAGATTGCATCATATCCAACATCATTCTAATAGCATTTAAACATTCATAAAATTTACATTCTCACATATGTCGCATCATATACATCACCATCAATAACATTTAAACATTCATAAAATTTACATTCACATAGTAGATCACATTATATCCATCATCATCAATAACATTTAAACATTCATAAAATTTACATTCACATAGTAGACCGCATTATATCCATCATCATCAATAACATTTAAACATTCATAAAATTTACATTCACATAGTAGACCGCATTATATCCATCATCATAAATAACTTTTAAACATTCATAAAGATTCATACATCTTAAAAGTTTAAGTCTATCATTTAATAATTTCACTGTGAGTAGAAAATAAAAGTGTAGGCCTCAAGTAATCCTGGTTGTCTAAGTCAAAAGGTGGTGTTACATACACCCCACCTCTGAGAAGCATATTCTCGAAGTGGTAAAAAAAAAGTGAGGGATAGTCTCATTGTAATGTCTCGGCGTCTTCACAAGTAGCAGATCCTGGACTATACTTGTCCCATTGGACCTTAACTTGGTCTACCGGACGGTTCCTAAGTTGTCGGACTCTACGGTCCAATGTGTGTAATGGTTCTACTGTGAGGTTTCCCACGTCTGATACCTGCAATTCCTTCGAATTTAGTTTATGTGATTCATTAGAAACATAATGACGTAAAAAAGATACATGAAAAACATTATGAGTTTTATGCAAGTGGGGTGGTGGTACGAGACGATAGGCAACAGGTCCAATTTTCTCTTGGATTCTAAATGGTCCTATAAATCAAGTTGACAACATTGTCCCCTTCCCAAACTGTATGGTACTCTTATTAAGCTAGATACGAATGAAAACCTGGTCTCCCACCTCATAACTTCGGTCGGTCCTGTGTGCATTCGCATAACTTTTCTGCCTATCATGTGCTTCCTTTAGTCTCTACCTAATCTAAATCACTTGTTCCTCCATCTCTTGAATCAATTATGGCCCAACTATTACTCGATCTTCTAATCTATCCCAAATCAATGATGTTCTGCATGGCCTTCCATACAAAGCTTTGTAGGGTGGCATTTCGATGGAGCTATGAAAACTCTTATTGTAGGCAAACTCTACCAAAGGTAGGTACTTCTCCCACTGGGTTTGATTATCCATGACATACATCCTAAGCATGTCTTCCATGACTTGATTTACTCTCTCAGTTTTCCCATCTATTTCAGGATGATAAGTTGTGCTTAAGTTCAACTGAGTCCCCAATGCTGAATGCAAACTTGTCCAAAACCTAGAAGTGAATCTAGAGTCCCTATCTGAAATGATCTTCTTAGTTATCCCATGCAAACGGATAACCTCTCTTACAAACATAGGTGCCACATCAGTGACATCGTAAGTGTCTCTAATTGGAATAAAATGAGAACTCTTGGTTAACTTATCAAATATCACAAGAATGGCATTGTGTCTATGAGATGTGAGTGGCAACCCCATAACAAAATCCATAGAGATGACTTCCCATTTGGACATAGGAACATCATGTGGTTGTAGGAGGCCTGTCGGGTGATGGTGGTCGACTTTCACTTGTTGACACTATAGGCATTTGGTGACAAAATGGACTACATCGCGCTTCATGCCTACCCAGAAGAAGAGCTTCCTCATGTCTGCGTACATCTTCTTCACACCTGGATGCACACAATAAAGTGCTCTATGGGCTTCCTTCAATATGATGCTTCGAATATCCCCATTTTCAGGGATGTACATCCTTCCTTGATACCTCAATAGTCCGTCTTCTTCCAGACTATGTCCTTCATACTTTGGATCTAACTGCCTCCCACTCTAGAGGTTTGAAGTAACCTTTAAATACCAACTGTCTCCTTGGATTTGCGTCAACACATGTCCCCTCATATTGACTTTTAAGGGTATCAAGGAGAAGACACGTGGTCTCCTGCTCAAGGCATCTGCAACCACATTTTCCTTTCCCTTGATGTATGAAATACCAAAATCATACTCACTCATAAACTCACTCCATCTCCTTTTCCTGGCATTCAGATCCCTTTGAGTTAAGATATGTTTTAAACTTTGATGGTCCGTTTTGAGCTCAAAATTTTGCCCCACAAGATAGTGACTCCAAAGTTTCAGAGCTAGCATTACAACTGCCAACTCTAAATCATGAGTCGTGTATAGATTTTCATGTTTCTTTAACTTCCTTGACGCATAAGCTATCACTCCTCCATCCTGCATTAGCATTGACCCTAACCCTTGCTTCGAGGCATCCATGCAGACTATGAAGTCCTTTTCCATATCAGGCACTCGTAGAATTGGCGCACTAATTAGTAACCTCTTAAGCTCAATGAATGAACTATCACATTCTTCTGTCCATTCATACCTGACCCCCTTTCACTGCAAAGTGGTATGGGTTTTGCTATTTTGGAGAATCCCTCCACAAATCTCCAATAATAACCTGCTAGCCCCATGAAGCTTCTCACCTCATGGGCATTTTTCAGCACTGGCCACTCCATAATGGCCTTTACCTTTTCTGGGTCCATAGAGATTCCTTCGCCAGAAATGATATGACCTAAATAGTGAATTTATTTCTAGAAGAAGGAACACTTTGACAACTTCCCAAACAATTTGTTCTCCCTAAGGCAGGACAACACCACTCACAATTGTTCCTTGTGTTCTGTTTCGTTCTTGGAATAGATGAGGATGTCGTCTAGAAAGACTTGTAAAAAACGGTCTAAGTACTTCCAGAATATGTATTCATGAGGCTCATGAATACTACTGGTGCATTGGTCAATCCGAAAGGTACTATGACAAACTCGTAATGTCCAAACTGAGTTCGAAAGGTAGTTTTTGGGATATTGCCTTCCTTAATCCTTAACTCATGATACCCGAATCGCAAATCAATCTTTGAGAATACCGCTGCTCCTTTCATCTAATCGAAGAGGTCATCTATTCACGGCATTGGGTACCTATTTTTCACTATAGCACGGTTCAAGTCCCTGTATTCTATACAAAGTCGTAAGGATCCATCCTTCTTCTTTACAAAAATTACTGGTGCACCCCAAGGTGAAACTATGGGCCTTATTAGCCGTAAGTCTAGTAACTCTTTTAACTGCATTTGCAATTCACAAAGTTCCGGCGCTGTCATCCAATATGGAGTTTTGGAAATTGGTTCTGCACCAGGTTTTAGCTCAATAGTAAAATCAAGCTCCCTCTCAGGAGGTAACCCTGGTAACTCGTTCGAAAAAACATCCTTAAATTCTGACAATACCGGGTACTGATCTAATGAGGGTCCCTTGCCATCATTCACTGCTTCCACTACATATAGTCGAAACCCTTGCCTCAAGTATCGCTTAACCTTCATAGTTGAGATAAAGCGTAATGACACCTTTATCCATACACCCTAGATCTCTACTGGCCTTCCTTCGTTGTCTACACAGAGCACCCTTTTTGCGAAACAATCTACCAAAGCTTGATGAGATTCTACGCAATCCATTCCAATGATTAGGTCATACACCCTGAGAGTAGTGACGTATACCTTCAACCTAGTAGTACACACCCCTAGGTCTACTATACAATTATCAACACTAGGTCCTACCACTTTTTTTTTCCCCGAAGCCATCTCGACTTGTTTAAATTCATCGTGCTCGTAGGCTTCCAACCAACTCTTTTCTAATGCAGATGATGAAATGAAACTATCTGTCGCACCAGAATCAAATAAAATCTTAACATTGATATGATTTAGCATACCTTATGACTCCACCACCGTGGATTGATGTTCGGCCTGGCGATTATTAACCGCAACGTAAATCTGGTGGCTGCTACTTTCTCTTCCCATTGGGGCCTTTCCTTATCTATGCATAAATCCTTATTGTAACTCTAGGCAGTCACGCTAGCAATGGGGTCCTCCACACCCCCAATAAGTAACATGAGATTGAAGCTGTGCATTGTTATGTGACTGTCTTTGAAATGAGTTCCTTCCCCTAGAACCCCTGCCCCTACTAGTTGTTCCCTGAGATGGTCGTGGACCTGTCTGCATCATTGGTGATGAACGAGATGCTACACTCACTGCCATTGAAATCCCTGTGGTTATTATCCTTTGTGCGACTCTGTTACCATATGGAGGTGGCCTTGAGCCCCCTCCCCTGGGAAATTTCCTAGGGGCCTTCCCCATGAATCTAGGATGATGCATAAAGGTCGACCTCATACCTCCATTCAAGTTCATGTGTTCCTCCATGTAACGCACATTTTCCACTGCTTCTGCTACTAAAGATGGTTTCCACATTCGTACCATAGCCCTTATCTTAGGGTTTAACCCATAGACAAAGTGTTATGCCTATCATTGGTCATTATCCATGTATGAAACATACTTGACCAATTCCATAAACCTAATCTCATATTCTTCTACGGTCTTGTTTCCCTGTACTAGAGCATGAAATGCTCCTACCTTCTGTTCCTCATAGTAAGATGGTAGATATTTCCTTTGGAACCTCTCCTTGAAAAGTTCCCAAGATACTGTGTCTGGGGTAAGATGCATTTGTCTTTCCAGGTTGCCCCACCAGTTCAAGGTGTTGTCTCTTAACTGAAAAATCTCTATCTTTGCCTTTGAATTGGATGCATAGTCTCTTAGGGAAAAGCACCTTGTTATGCCTTCCAACCATGCTTCTGCGTGTTTACTAACGCGACCCCCAACAAACTTCGGAAGTTTGATCTTTTGTAGTTCTCGAGTGATTTCATCGGGTGGAGGTCCTCCCCCTGAATCCCTTGATGCTTCAGGATTACCCGTGCCAGCTGGTGGGGGCTCCACTTCAATCTCTGTTGGTTGTCGCCCCTTTAAAGTCTCATTTATGGCCTCCAAAGAGCGTAGGATGAGAGCTAGTTCGGGCAATGGTGGTGGCGGTGCTGGTGGTGTTGGCGGTGCCTGCAACGATGCTCCTCTGCCTCGATTTCGTTGAGTCCTAACCATCCTATATGATTTAACCTACATCACCCAAATTTTTCGGGGTGAGTTCAAGGATGTTTCAAATTTGCGCAACTTAAAATAGAAACAGGGTTAGGCGTAAGTTTTTCTTTACTTGTCTGTAAACATATGTTACTCTCTTTACGGGATTGGCTAGGTTAGGGTTAAAGCGTCTAAGCTTGATTTATTCGCCTAAGATAATTATTGACTCCTTTGCCTGGTAGCTACACTAGCACTGTACCCCACTCGCTAATTCCTCTAACTTACCCTCCTAGTGCGCATGAAGCCTCCTCCCGCTTATCTTGTTCTAAGTCCTTATACTTTGCGTTTACAAATAAATAAGGTGGCTTCCGACCTAATGTCGAAGAAATGAGTCCAAGGCTATCCTTCGATGCTTGAATCATGGGTTTTCCTTGGCGCATTGGTGTTTGGTTGTTTCTTAAGGCTTGGGCGGAGGGTGGTCGTGGGTTCTAAACCCATAGACTCCAAAACATATATATATATATATATATATATTTTACTTAGAGATTTAAATTATTATTATATCTTAAACTAATTTAAATTATATTTATATTTAAATATAACTTATTTTGAATTAATTAAATTTGAATTAAATAAATAAAATAAAACATATATAAAAAAAAATTAAAATAGAATAAAATAAAATAAATAAAAAGAATTACATAAGATTAAAACCAATAAAAAGAATTTAAAATCCAAATGGCATCGTGGGTCCTTGCATGAGGCCCATGTGCCCTTCTCTTCTGCTCTTAATTCCCAAAACCTATACCTAACGTTAGCACGCTCCCTACCTTCTCTACCGCCTCTCCCTTTTGCAACAACGACCGAGGTTTTCTTCTCCATCTCTGCAACTGTAGGCTCCTCCCTCGGTGGCTCGTTGCTAGGTCCTTGGCTTGATCTTGTATTTGGCTATTGTTGTGGCTGGGCATTGGTGCGCCTATGGGGAGGTCTCGGGTGCGAACCCCACAGACTCAATAAATCTTGGCACAGGCCATCCAACCCTGTGCATTATACCTGGTGCTTGTCTGGAATACCAGATGTGTGGGTTCCTCCTCCATGTGGTTTCAACGCTCTGTGTTGTGTTGGGTTCTTAGATTGATATCTCGTGGACTTATCTTCAGTTCTTAGTCAACTTGATAAATGGATATTGGGCCCAATAACTTTATTTATGTTATTATTTTTTTTTGTTTTGTTTTCAACGATATTTATTGGCTGTGTATGCGGTTGCAGGTTGCAGGTCGCGTTGTGTAGGTGGACGCATAGTGCAAATCTCTACGCTCCTTGTGGGATCTCTCTCTTTGGCTATGTGAGTGCTTGCGCACTGTATTTTCTTTGTGGGTTTCTCCCTTCGTATAACATTTGTTTTTTTTTGGTTTGTATAGCGCGTTGGCAGCCCAACCTTTCCACCGTTGTTGGTGCGCTCTGTATATGGTTTATGTCTTGGCTGTGCGCTCTATGCTGGGCAGCGTGTTACCTCGGCTGTGTATGGCTGTGTATGGTTTTGGCTCTGTAGAAAGGGCGTTTATCCCTGAGGTATCGCCATGCCCGTGGCAACAAAACAACATGTGCCACATATTTCTCTCATTGTTTATTTTTCCCTGGTCTCGTCTCATTTATGGTTTTCTTAATATTTTATATGAGGGGCCTTCTTCATCATAATATAGTTGTCTGATTTCTTTTGGGGTCCTACTTGAGATTTAAATGGGTTTTCTAAGTTTTTATGTAACTAACATAGAAAATGATTTTTGGATTTCTGGTTTATTGGTACATGGGTTGGTGCTATATTGTGTAATTTTTGTGGTTTATGGTTCTCTGTTTGTATGAAAGTGGATTTTAAACATCGGGTGCTATGCCTCTCTGAATGTGTAGCTTCACCTGCCAGTTACTGTTGCATTTATCATAGGAACGTGAATTCAATTGGCTGCTAACTTGACTATTATGTATGCTTGACTTGTGATTCTTAGAAGTTGTTTGGATAGAATGTAGCAGATCTAGCATGTGCGATGTTAATAGGTATATCCAGACAAACATTCATTGATGACATGTCAAGATGATGCTGATGAAGTGAGTGTAAGTTACCCACTTGTTCTTGGCTCTGGTGACCTGCGTTGTTGTTGTAGTTGTATGCTTAAAAGGTGTCAATTGTGGCTGCTGGTATGAGATGAGATTGGGGAGTGAGATGAAATCAATAGCCATGGGTGGAGCAGGAACAAGATCTGAGGTGAATACGCCTACGACAACATCATTATTGGCTTCATTTGGTTACTAGATGTGTTAGGAGATAATCTTACATTGTTGTGTTATCGTTGCGCTAGAAGTAACAAATAGATACCTCTAATTTATGCTAGACTGATAGGCATGCAAAATAATAGACTCAAGTTTCAATAGCACTAAGTTTTGGGTTCTCCATTTTTCCACATAGGAGATAACGGTGTATTTAGAATTAATAAATCTATTTATTTCTTTAATTACTACAATATTAGAGTAGTAATAGAAGAAAAGAAAGAAGGGCCATGATCTATAGATAACACACGCATTGTGATAGATTTATTATTATATAAATACTTGTTGATGTATAAATATATATGACTTAATTGTAGTTAAGTTACATGGAAAGGTAATTATGGGTTATTCATAATTATTTTTTTTCTAGCTAATTAGATGAGTTATTACATTATTTGCTATACAATATTACTAGGTGTAAGGCCTCTACTTCCTTTACATTTTCAATATGTATATTATTTATATTTATATTTGTGTTAAAAAAAATTATGTGCTTGGCTTGCGGGTTAGGTGGAGCTCGAGTTGGAGCTTGGCCCTCAGGCCCCGATTTACAAATTTTAGAGAGTTTCAGGGTGTTTAAATTTCTGGGTGGGTAGGTAGGCCCTTGGCTCCAGATTTTGAACTAGGGCTCTGATACCATGTGTAGGAACCTAAATTTATGTAAGCCTAAAATTTTTTCATACAATTAAACATAAATTTCTTTCAATGCCTAAGTAGTTCAATAATCATCGTATAAGCATAGAATTTTCAACAGAAAATTTAATTTATCCACAACATGAATTAAATTTACGAACAACATGCTAATAATTTACATAGTCATCAGATAACTCAGAAAATTCAAAAATAAAATACCTCTTCCTGATGCTAACCTCGATCTCTGTTTGTCCAAGTTGAAGTTGAAACTGTGCTAAACTTTTCCCAAAACCGACTATCCACCCAGCCAACTAGGAGTAGCCTGTTTGGCTCCCTAGCTCCAGGATACCGTAAGGAATCCTGGCCCCCATGCCCAAAACCCCCAACAACCCGATGCCCCCTGCAATGGTTCACCAAAACTCCAAATATCAAACTCCCCACACCAGAAAAATATGCCAACAAAAATCCAGTCCCCCCTCCAAAATGCTTCCTCCCCCTAAAAATCATGAATCCCTCTCCTGTAGGACTCTTACCCGTCATATCTCCCCCTTCACCGACTCCCCTCCCCTCCATTAATTACCTTATCCCCTCCTTTATTATCTTATCCCCTCCTTTACCTTATCCCCTCCTGTCATAAGTAAGTTTCAAAAGGATTAAATTAAAGTTATTAAGTCCCTTAATTTATTACCCATGTCATTGAATGTGATATGTAATCAATTAATTAATTAATCAATCAATCAAAAGTTATAAACAATTAATTAATAAATAAATAAATAATATTATTAATACTAATCGTTTTTTAACTAAAACCATATTAGGAAAATTAATTATCTAATTAATTTTACTTAATAATCCCTATGCATCTATTTAACTAGGGTTGTTACAAAATCGAACTGACTTTAACTCAAAACCATTGAAAAACATTGATTCCACATACCTGTTATAAATCCACAATGAATCGATACAAAATACTTTGAAAACTTATTCAAAATGGTCAATAACATATATAATACCAGTGCAAAAAGGATTCAATCATCACCAAAAAACAATCAAAATACGAGCCAAACAATCTGTTTTATTTATTTTTTAGGTGAAAAGAAATGGCAAGCAGTTCAAAAATGGAGATCAATAAGTTTAATGCGAAACGTTTTGAGTTGTGGAAGATCAATATGGAAGATCCATTGTTGGACAGAGATCAGTGGATCACGGTGGATCTAGGTACTTCACCTACATGAAATTCAACATATGACTGGAAAAAGTTGGATCATAAGGTGAAGAGAACAATCAGACTCTATCTATGAGATTCAATATTACTGAATGTGTCATAGGAAGCTGTTGATGGGTCTAATATCCCTTTAGTTCAACAACAGGAACCAAACCTACCATCGAGACCCAATTAGACTTTGCAGCATTTAATGGTGGAATGGTTCTCTAGATCTTGCGATCTGACCAATTAATCGATGGGATTTACGTTTTCTTTTGAAGGCCTCTCCTTCGGTTTGCACTTCCTCTTTTTGTATTTTCTCTTAGGTGGGACCGATATGATATGTAAGCTAGTATAAACCAAATTGGTAACAAATATGATTAAGTTTACTACTGGAGAAGAGGCTGAGATTTGGATAACCCACTACTCAAACATGTAGACAACAATTCTATACCATAGGACTAGTACTAATACATTAACCATGTGAACATCCAATTACTGTCTGAGATACTAATTATCAGAAAGAAAACACACATGCGATAAGATAATGGCAAGAAAAATAATTCACCTACTCTAATCATCCATCACATAATAACACAACGATTCATCTTCATCATTAAAGAAAAGAACTGTAAAGCATTGCATCAGATAAATTAACAATAGATTTAATAGCTCTTTCTCAATACAACATTCTTTCATTGAACAAGATAGGAAATAGTTCTTCTCCATGTCCAATCACACATGCATTTGATGAAAATATATCTTGTCTCTGGTCTAGAAGTACTTCTCAATTAAAGGCAGCTTCAAAATAATTCTTAGCAAACCAGAAAAGAGAGTTTCTTGCAACAACCATTGAACCTTAACTAATCGGTCAATGCTCTTATTTATAACATAAAATTAACTAAAAATAATAGCTAAAGTGAATTTAAACAACACAAAACTCGCCACATGGTGTTCTCTCCTAACATTTTTCCAACAATCATCTTAAGATATTACTTTGAAAGGGTGACTTTTCTCATACTTTGACCAACTAATGAACAACTCCTCGTAGGTGTGGGCATATAGAAATATGTATTGTTCCATCAGAGCCGCACAAATATCTCTGGTCTTTACTGCATGTGACTAATATTTCACTAGACTGACGCTTAACTGCTGCAGAACAGCCCGAGATCTTATCGGGTGTTCCATAATTTGTTGCACCTATCCTAGCGTTGTGCCAGTCACCTTTTCCAGTCTTTTGATCCATGATGAATCTTTCTTCGTGTGTGATTCAACTATGTCATGCAAGTCGACAAAGTCGTCAGGTGTTCCGAACTCAGGAAGTCCGATATCCTTCGTCACCTTGTCAGTTTTCTGAACCAATTTCTCTTGGATTTCTAGGTGAGGTTGCTGAGCCATTATTTCTTAATACTCAGAGGCATATTTTATTCAATTGAAATTAAAATCGTTTAGAGATTGTGTATAGAACAACACTTGGAAAAATATATGTAAAAAGTGTAAGCGTGAAGAATCCAGACTGGTGCATACCTATAAATCTTGATGAACCTGGTTGTTTGATACTTACACAATCTCTGCAACCCTTCAAATTGCTTGCACCGCTCTATTAGCACTGTCATATTTTCTCTTGTTAGTATGGTTTAAATCCATGTGCTACAGAATGAAATATCTGGTACGAAAAAATGTAAGAGTTGAATTCACGCCAGTGGTCGGTTAGCCCTTGTAGTCAGGAAAGGATGTTAGAGCCAAGCATGTGTCGAAAGTATGAGTATGTTCCAAAACAATCGAATCGTATCATAAGGGAGTTCGTTAGGCACCTCAAGTTGAGGCAAGTTGTGCAAACAAAATTCGCATCCACAAGCAATTCAACCATCATCAACTCATCATGGAGACAGGGGAAATGAAAAATTGAGGTAATCATACCACACACCCTTTGCAACCCTTATCGGTTGTGTCTCACATGCCTCAGAACCTACTCGTCGTGCGGATGTGCCACATAAAATTTTTAGTTTTCTTAAAAACATCCCGTTGCCAGGAATCTAGTGTCCTGTGGCACATTTCCACTCACTTCCCACTTTGTTATAAATTATAGACGTTTCACATGTGTTCTACTCATCATCGGATCTTTTTCACTGTTGGTAATTCTTCTTGCGAGCCCAGTCTGATCAAATTTTCCTCTTTGGGCCCTTGTCAAGTTCCCCATGCATAAGAAAGGTACATTGTTACACCATGGGAGCTCCTCAAAATGCAAGATGAGGCATACGAAGCAGCTGAAGCGCTAGGCTTGAGCCCCAAAACACCTGGGATTCGTTCTTATTCACAGTGGGCATTCTCGAGGCTTCCAAGGGAGACTTTGACCTATAGGGGGAAATGATGGTACCAACCCATGTGGAGGCCGAAGTGGAAGAAGTTACACTGGGAGGATTAACTTTGGAAGCTATGCCTCCCCAACAATAGATACCCTGAAGAAGAGGAAGGCCAAGGAAGAATACAAAAGCTTGTGGAAACCAAATCCTGATCAATTCGTGCACAAGATCGACTGCCAAGGAATTACTTATGCATGTTATCCGACTAGAAACTGTCGAACATAGAAGTATGGGAAGTGGGAGCATAATGAGGAGGACATATGGCTTGGGTTCTAACATTCGAGAGCCAACTCAACAGTTAGAGAAGGAACAACTCACCATCGCTAAACTCTACTAGGAAAACAAAGAATTAAGACGCTAATTGGCGGCAAATAACTTTGAGGTTTTAGCATCGCAAGGTCATGAAGGGAACGTAACATGGATCAAGAGACAAATTTGGGAAGTGCAAGATATAATTGTGCAGCTGTGCGAAGCACATAGGGTGTCAGAATAACAAAAAATAAAAACATCTCAGGGTGCACAAAGCAGTCGGGGAGAAAGTCTGCACGCAGAAGAGACATGATTGATGAACTCCATTTTGTATTCTTAGATGTGACACACAATTTTGATAGTTTTCCTTTTTTGTGAAAGTTTTCATGTTATTAATGTAAACTGGGTTGATTGGCCCAAAAGGTGTACACAGTGTCTCTTGTACGTAATCTAAGCCTGATGGGGATTTAATATAAATTCTTCAAATGGATTTAATATAAAGTCTTCCCTTTGCGTGTGTATCTATTGTGTTCTTTGTCTAATTTTATTATAAGTTAGTCCCGACATTATACTTAGTGGTACTCTGAGTTACATTGTATTTTCATTGATATCCTTATGCGAAAAACCTTTAACGTCGATCGATTTCATTGTATGGCACTAACGTGGCACTACTGGCTCGGGATTCATGGTACTGATGACCAGGGACTTAGCTCGTGGGAATTGGTCGGAGTTGGGACTTTTTTCAAGTTGTACGCTCTAAGCTAAACTTGGGACTACCGATGCCAAAAAAGTATCGTGGATCGGCCTTTGGAGATAACCCTATCACGTAGTTTATTTGTATATTATCATCCTCGAAAACCCCCGATGCAGAAAAAATTTCATATTTCGACGATCAGTTATATCATTTCTTTCTTCACTAAATGCTTACTCTTTTTTCCCTTTACCGATGTCGAAGGGAATCGATTTTAGGTGACATACTTGCGTGATTCTTTTCATGAAAGAGCAACTTTCGTTTGCCGATGTAAAAAAATCAATGCTCGACGACCTCGATTCTCTCGAGTGATTCTCTTTCATTTTTTAATTCTTCTCGATGCTGAATATTTGAGGGCGTCGGGGAAAATGTTTTACTGTCGATTCTTTATTTAAATGTTAGTATTTTAAGTTATGGGTTTTCACAAATTCAAACAAACTTTGGAATACTTAATGACAGTCAGAATGATAAGCAAAGGCAACATTTTCCATACTGAAGTCCAATCATATAGTGCAAAAAGATCAAGTGGTACCCAAAAAGTAAAATTTGACATAGAATTTTTAGGGTGTGTTGAATGCTCAATAAATGGATACTTACTGGGCGAAAGCAGAATCTTTGTTCCTCCTTCAGGCTCGGATGATGTGAAAGCAGGTGGAAAAATTAACTGGTTTTAAATTAGAGCCTCTTTTACCCTTGGATTTTAAATTCTCTAGTTGATTCTTCCAAGTCTGCCTTTTTAACCTTTATTCCTCCTTCATTTCCTATAACCTTGACTCATGCCCTCTTTGAAAAAAATCTAGTAAACCATTCATTGGCATGGAGCCTTTAGTTACCTTTACTCACTTGGTATAGTGTTTCTCCGCTTCCAGGGAGCATCCATAGCCTCGATGGAGTCACCCCAACATCACAGACCTTGATCCATTGCCAGCGAGTGTCCATAGCCCTGATGGAGATATCTGCATACCCTCTCCCATTGTTCACTCATTTTGGTATAGTTAACTTTATTTCGGCACAATTCCATGAGCAAGTGAGAGAGGATGACATTTGTTTAATTTGCAAAGTGAGATGGTTAAGGTGAATCCTTTGCTAGATTTATCTTCGGGGTTCATGTAGTCTTTTTCAACTTACCAAATTTCCCTTAAGGTTTCACGAGACCATCGGAGATACCTTTCTACATTTCTCCAAAGTTGTTCATCTGTGTGGGTTAGATAGAGGACCCCTCAAAACTACCGTAGGTTCCTCGACACTTCTTGTGTTGACGGTGAGCGATGAATTAGGAATGGAGTTCACTATATCGCATGATTTGAGGTCAAACATTGTCCTGCTAAACACAACCTTCAAAAGTGTGTGTTACACGTCAAAATTGCTCAGATGAATAAGTGTCGCAGTGTCCCTATCAGTCGTCGCAAGTGTCGCATATTCCCTACAACTTTCGCAAGTGTCGCAAGTTGATTATTCGTGTCGCAAATAATGTTCAGACATGATGCTGTGATAACGACACTAATCAGACACTTATGACACCTCATATGACTGACTTGAAGGTCAAGAACTGATCCACTGGAATCAAACAACTCTTGACACCTGAAAGAGGCCCTGAAACAATTGTTTGGAAGGGGAACGCTCCTCTAATACAGCTGGAGAAGCGCTGGCGCTCCTCTACCATGATTCAGAAGTGTTATAACGCCTTTAAGCCCTTATGGAGGAGCGTTGCTCACCTTAAGAGTGCTGGCGCTTTTCCAAGGCACATCAGGAGTGCTATAACGCTCTGATACCCCTTTTGGGGGAGCGCTCCCTATTCTGGGTCAATTTGTTAGCCCGTTGAGTCGAATGAGGAGGAGAATATTCGATATTAGAAGGCAGTTGTGCTCGAATTCTTGGTTTCATCAAAAGATCCCTGATCCAAGGAGATGGTTCCTAACTGGTTCTATACATAACTCAAGAGGTTAGGCCTTTCCCAACCTATATAAACATGCTCTATGATGGTGGAAAGAGGGAAGAACTGAACATATGAAACTTATGATCTTGGAGGAAACTGACAGTCAGCCAAAGAGAAGTGATCAGTGAAGCTGTTGTTATCCAGGTTGTGGATCTTTCAGGCAAGGGTTGGATGAAGAGGACTTGACGAAGCTGTCGCATTCGCATCTACGATTGTAAGTACTGTTGTCGTCATTCTCATTAATATGACATGCTTGGCCTGTTTCTTTCTAGT
>JZKD02S1846504.1:270749-292339 GCA_000966675.3 Picea glauca | reverse complement strand
TTTTTTTTAATAATTTTTTTTAATGGAAATATTGTTTTAGGGCTTGGCTATTTACTGGAAGGGTGTCAGGTTCCCCCCTTAGATTTTGTAACCGATAAGTATCTGCCCCAATCTTCTCAGCCACTTGAAAAGGTTCGAGCCATAGATTCTGAAACCTAGAATGTTTTCCTTTAGTCTCATCTTCTCTCTCCCATTTCAGGACTAAGTCTCCTACTTCAAAGTTCTTCTCTTTATCCTTATGTCTGTCAAACCATCTTTTAACGATCTGCTTGTGGGATATGAATTTTGACTTAGATTTTTCCCTTTCTTCTTCTAGCATGAGCATAGTGTCAATGTTTTGTTGTATGACTGATGAGGGTTGTCCTCCGGAATCTTGGACAAGTTGAAGGGATGGGAGATATAGTCCATTTGGGAGAATGGCTTCCTGTCTGTATACTAAAAAGTATGGGGAATTTCATATATCTTCCTTGGGTGTGACTCTGTCTTCCCATAAAGCATTGTAGAGTAGATTATGTCAAGTCCTCTGGTTATCTGCAACTGTCTTCACAAAATTCTCACTAGGTTCTGATTAGTTTATTTTGCCACTCTGTTTCCCTATGGATACTAATTTGCAGAGTACCTAATTATGATTCCTTTGTCTAGTGAAAACTCTGTTAATAAGGTGGGAGAAAAATAAGTTTCATTTTCGAAAACAAGAACAGAAGGGACACCGAACCTTGTAATTAGCTTTTTCTCTATGAATTGGATTACCACCTTCTCATTTACATGAGTTAGAGGAATGGCTTCTTCCCACTTTATGAAATAATCAGTGGTAGTAAGTATGTACTTGTGTTGTTTTGAAGAGCTTGGTGTAATCTCTCCTATGATATCTAACCCCCATTGCTCAAAAGGCCTAGAAACAGTTGTCGGTTGGAGAGGAACTGCTTCTCTCTTCTCCCTCCCATCACTTATTTGACAAATTTTACAGTTCCTAGCGTATGTATGAGAATCCTTGAACATAGTAGACAAATAATAGCCAGCTCTTAGTATCTTATGAGCGATGGTGTCTCCTTCAAAATGTCCATCGGCAGGGCCATCATGGATCTCCTTCAAAACTTTGTCTGCATCTTCACGTTCGAAGCATCTCAAAATTACCCCGTCACAATTGACCCATAAGAGTACCGAATTTATGAGGCAATATTGTGTGTATTTTAACCTGAGAGTTATCCTGTCCCTAGGTTTGAGATTTTATGGGCAAGTCCCATGGTGCAAGAGACAAGTCAAATTATCATACCAAGTCTCTATCCCTGGGGAAATGTATGAATCTTCACCACACCATAATTCCATTTCATTCTCCCATCCAGAGTCTTCATTTACTTGGTCCTAGGCTTCAACCATAAGTTTGCATAACACTTTCCCGTTAACTAGTTTGGCAGGTTTTATATATAGATCAACTTCTTGGACTAATTCCATCCAATTCCCTCTTCTTTCCCCCATATATTATTGAGTGAACAAGGATCGAACTGTAAGATGAGGTATGATTACTTTGATATGGTTCTTGAAAATGTAATATCTGAAGTGTTTTACTGCTTTATATACCGCATAGGCATGTTTATCAATAGCAGGATAATTTAGTTCAGCTCCTTGGAGGTTAGTTCTCATGAATGAAACCAAAGACTTGTTGTTTTCACCATCCTTCTAAGTCAATATTGCAGCTAACGATTGGTCAGAGGCAAAAGTATAGAGGAAGAAATCAATATTAAAATTGGGACTTCGTAACACGGGGGCTTGAGATATAACAATTTTAATATTGTAGAAAGTATCCTTTGGTTCATCATCCCAACTAAATTCAACATCTTTGTGGATCATGTTTTTTAGTGGTCTGACAGTCTCGGTGAAATCAGGTGTGAATTTTCTTACAAAATTGATTTTCTCGAAGAAGGATTGCATTGTATTTTTGTTGTGAGGTAACGGGATTTGAGTTATATAATTGACTTATAGATTTGGGATATAATATAACCTAATAGATTTCCTTCCTCCACACCAAAGATAGTTTTATTAGGGTTTAAATATATACCGTATTTTCTACACCTTTTGAAAATCTGGGTTAAGTGTTGGATCTGTTCCTCTATGTTCTTTGAATACATAGTTATGTCATCCAGATACACTACCACACACCTATTGATTAGTCCTCGAAATTCTATGTCCATGGCCTTTTGGAAGGTTTCCCCCGCGTTGATTAACCCAAAGGGCATGCATTTGTAAGAGAAAGTTTCGCACTTGGTTCATAAGGTAGTTTTCAAACGGTCTTCCTCTGAAACCAGAACTTGGTTGTAACCAGAGAAACCGTCCAGTAGAGAGAAAATATCAGAACTAGACACGTTTGCAAGAGTTTATCCATTGGTGGTGTTGGAGCCGCCCTTGTTTTTTGTTAACCCTTCACAATTTTCATTTTGGATACGTAAAATTCTAAAGATGGCCTTTTGATTTTTTCCCCTCGAAAATTTGAAGAAAACTCTGCAACCGGCCAAGTAAGCAGCGATGCTTTTTCTACCATCAAAACAAGTCCACTTTCGTAAGAACGTTCGCTCTTTTGTTTTATTTCGGGATCTCGCAAGTCGGATACTTTAATCCTTGAGTTCACACCTCCCGAGTCACGAAGCGGCGAAGTCGTTTTCATTTTTTCGCCTGAGACAATAACTAGGATAAAATATTTTAACTCATGATTTGACGTCATCGGGGTTTCACGCCTCGGCGTTCGCCAAACACAAGTTTTTATTTTTACAGCCCCGATAGCTGAGAACACGAGGTACTTTTGGGACAACCCTGGTCAAGGATTAAAGGCAAAAAACTAACCATGGTTAAATCTGTTCTCGGCGTCTCGTCACTCGGCACTATCTTTTCGAAAGTTACGGTGTCTAAAACCCCGACTCATGAAGTCACGACGTAATTATAGAAAGATTAATTAATCACCTAATCTAAGATTTTCTTCCCCTAATTTGAGCCTTAATTATCGCCATCTCGCAGTTTCGCGACTCGGCACACCAATCTCCTAGAAACTTGTCTTCGAAGTTCCAAGCCGCTATATAGCGAATAAATTGATTATAAAATTAATAACGCTCCAAATAACAATTACTGTTAATTAAGACAAAATCGTACCTCGCAGTCTCGTAAGTTGAAGACTCAAATTATCATAGGAAAATCCATGATGCATCGAACAACGAGAAAGTTATGAACCTTGCTAAATTTCGATAATTTAAAATAAGGAAAAATATGTCCCGTGCATCGAGGCTCGCATGTTTCCTGAGGTAGCCATTTTCTCTCCATACTCCGACTGACTGTCAAACCGCCAAAATTTATAACATTAATGGGAAGATAAGGTAAAGAATTAGGGTGAATCCACAAATAATAAGATCGGATTTTACGCAATAAATTTGTTTCTAATTGCGATTTGACAGACTTATTTCGACAAGTACAGAATTTTCAAATATATACAGGAGTTTCATTTTATTATAATGAAAACATTTTTCATAAGCACGCAGAGCTCGTCATTTTCCGAGTGAATTAATTTCTGCATGTATACGCAGGTCTATCGTAGAAGGGAGAAAACGCAAGTTTCAGCTATGGCTCCACGAAAAGCAGCAAAGGAGGATGTCGAGGTTGTAGGGAAAGGCTCAGATACTATCTCCGACACTTCACCTCGAAGTGTCGACTCGGTCCCTAGCTGGTCATTTGTTTCAGATATTCTGCAATCTGAGTTGGTGAATTATTCAGACTCTGACGACAATGAAAAGGATGATTTGAACACTAAATATAAGATTGTTGTTCAATCTGGAATGCACAAGGTAGCAACCAGACCACGGTTTCTCCCATATTATGATATGATCCGATGGGCATTGGATCACATAGACCTACCCACCAAAACTATCATGAACGAACGACATGTCACAGTCGGGACTTTTAGACCGGAGCACATCCAAACCATGTATAATCTCCCGACAACATCTGAATACATGTATGATGCTGAATTCTTGGATGGATTCAAACTGAAGGAGTGCACTGAATATTACAAAACCATGCCCGATTTGATAAATGATTGGGTTTCGCGTACCACGAAATTCAGAGAAAATGACCAGGGTATTTATTCAATCACTTCGTTGGAGCCACATTATAAGTATGTGGCAATGATGACATGCTGATTATTCGAAAGGGAGGACACAACGCATTTCTACATTTCATGGGTGCCTCTCATGTTTAGGGTCGCAGAAGGTTGCTCGTTTAATTGGGCAAAGATACTCTCGGATAGTTTGGCCAACCGGGTCACAGAGTATCGGGAGCAGAAGGCAAGCGGGAGACCATCCTCATTTTTCATATCTGTGTATATCATGGACACGGTATGTACCATGACACCATTCCCTTTGATGAGATGGGCTTGGAATCCATCCCAAGAAAAACCTGTACATGAGTATCACAACAAACTGTGGGAGAATAAAGCGGACATATTTATTTACGAAATTTTCAACTGGGTGATGGTGCCCCTGCACATCGCCATTTTTGGTCGCTCGCCACCTCGTATCTCAGACAACATTGCTGCAAATCTGAGTGGTATAGCGGAATGGTAAGTAGAAGCAGATTTTTCTTATTTCAGAGTGTTCGGAGCTGTTGTTCCCTCTCTTGCACTACCACTATTCATCCCCGACAAGCTGGCTTGTCGCGAGATCGCTCGACAAACAGTGATTGGCGGAGTGAGTAAGGAACTCAAAGCATCTTCGAAGAAGGTATGGCCATTTTTCCTCGTTTGGCTAAATTCTTATTCTTTATTGGATTTCGGGCATGCCAAAGCTGAGGCTGCAGCCTTGGAAGACCTGAGTTTGGTCTCCATTGAGTATAAAAAACATGATCCTCAGAAAATTGTAAGAAACCATTTAGCTAATTGTGGTCTGAAGAGCTTTGAACATGAGTGTTCACCCTCGGATGACATTTTCCAAGGGGCGAGGTCTTATGGGGAAGTGCTAGTTTGGATCCGATATTTAGCACCCGAAGACACGACCTCTGCATTAAAATTTCAGGAAAACAGACGAAGTTGTCTTCCTGCTGTGTTACGAGGAGTGAGCCCGGATGTTTCTGAGACAAAACCAAAGGACTTTGAAGGCTCCAAAGAGGCAACTTCTGGTTTGGGAAAAATCCATAACGAGGGGGAGCAAACGAAAAAGATCGAAGCAGAGGCACATAATCCGAACCCGCCAGAGACCCAGTACCCGAAAATTGAGACGAAGACCTTTGAACCTCCGAAGAAGTAGGACTCGCTCATCACCCCAGGAAGGGCAGCGAAACAGATCGGGGAAACCATCACTTCTGTCACCCCCTTGCAGTCGACACAAGGAAATATAGAAGAAGGATGGATTTTCAATGAGGAACTGAGGCCTATCAGAGCAGAAGAAATTCCCCCAAACAAGTTCTTCTTTGACAAAAAGAGAAAAGCGGTGGTGAAAAGGGAGTTCTACCAGGATGAAGGATTGACCGCTAAAAAATTCAAGGCTATGACCGATGGAAAGAACAAAAGGAATGAGGAATTTTCCACAGAGATCGCAGGAATTCTAGGAGCATATGCATCGGTGAATCAATTCTCGGTCGGGGTGTTAAAAAACCAGCTCAAAAGAAAGAATCACCTAATCAAGACTCTCGAATCCAGAGTATCTTCGGCCACAGAAAACGCCAAAGGTCAGGTGAGCGGGGAAATGGAACTAACCCGACTAACTGATAAAAAGGAAATAGAAGTGCTCAAAGCCAAGTTGGAGCAAGCACATTCAGTGATCCGAGACGGTCGGGTGCAGGATGGTCAACAGAGGACTATGATTGCAGAGCTGCAGGCTCAGGTAGAGATCGTTGAAAGTAGGATGATCAATGTTGAGGGGTTTAAATCCCGAGCTACCCAGATTCAGAGCAAGATCTTTTCTGCACAACATAGTTTGCTCTCCAAAGTAGGAACAATCCGAGAAGATTGTCTGTTGATTCATTGGGTTTCCGAGAACCTTACTATCAGAGAAAGATATGCAGGAGCGGCTCGGGTCACCTTTCAGGAGGCGGTGATAGCCATGAACGACAGAGTTTCGGCAGGTTCTCCCGTACTCACCCTCCCGGAACAAACTAGAGGTAACATTTTGTTGAAGGATTGGGAGCATAACATTGCCCTGGGCAAGGAACAGGCCCAAAAAATGACCAATTCATTAGAAGAAGCCTTCAATTCTATCAAGGGCGAGCTATTGGGTATGGACACTGGAGGTGATGCTGAAACATTAATACAAATGAACATAGAACAGATCTCGCTTGATCTGAAAGAGAAGGAGGAGAGAGATTCGGTCGATATCTCTCAGATGGACAGGGTGGACATGGCTCGAGTTGAGAAGCACTTGATTCAGCCCAGCGTGCAACTAAGTGCCCTAGACATCGTTGATGCACAAATGGGGGACAAGATATAGAAGTTAGCCCGAGAATGTTATTTCGCCGAGGCCAGCTGTCAAGCGGAACCTTCGCAGCTCGTATCTCATTTTGTGGAAAGGTGTATCGCCTGCACCGAATCCGCACAAAGACGAGCACCTAGCACAAAGTGAAGATAGAATAGGAGAAAGGAAGCAATTGCACTCCTCTCGGTTGTAACCGAATTTGTGTAACCATTGAGATTCTAACTGATCTGTAAAATTGTATAAATATATCATAGAAAGAAATAAACAGGGCTGGACCTTTTTGGTATTGATTGTAATAGAGTTTTTTCATTCGAGAAGTTAATATAAGAAAAATTGGAGATTCTCGATTCCATCCAGACTGTGTTACAAGTTTGTTTCTTCGTATTTCATGTTTCATTTCATTCCATTATTCATAATTGATATGCTTTGTTGTAATTTAGTACGACCACTACTACAACAAAGGGATTTCTATTTTCTGTAAGTATTTATTGTCTTTCCTCTGCACCAGATATCAGCGGGTGTAAGACCAATCTGTACTTTCAAAATTCTATATATATTCTTTGCTATAT
Organism: Picea glauca; assembly: GCA_000966675.3. NCBI lineage: Eukaryota > Viridiplantae > Streptophyta > Pinopsida > Pinales > Pinaceae > Picea > Picea glauca. The sequence goes on along the minus strand of JZKD02S1846504.1, from coordinate 285,327 downwards.
CAGTTATTTTCTTACTAATTTCCTCTTCTGTTTATATGTGATTTTTCTCTTTGACAGGAATCTTGCGTTATATGCAGCTAAATGTTTTTCTTTCACCTCACACCTTTATTTAAAATATAATACAGTTACGGAAAAGAGCATTCAATTTGCATTCCATTTTATTCTTAAAACTTAAAATTCCCTTTATTTCGACCAAATCGAGACAACATCAAATCTCTCTTTGAATGTTTTCCTACCCTTACTGTTCCTCCATGACTGTCCCTACACCAACACAACCTAATATCAAACCTGGACTATCGAACCAAATGCATATTGCTTTAAACCTTTTTGACATAATCCTTAAAACTGCTAATAACCGGGACAAACTTGAACGTTCATGGGCATCCATTGAACAATATATAACTACTCAGGAATAGTTGGAAGCTAGACAACGCCAACGTAGAAATCTTCCCTATTTTCCTTTACCGAAGGTTGACGTTACCCTCTTACCCATATTTCACCTACTTTCGGATGCCTCGACACTGTACTTTTAAGCCTTAAATACAGACTCAGGAACAACAGGTGGGACTGGGTAGTTTCCCTTTTCTAAATCTCTATTAAGGTTCCTAAAATCTACGCATAAGTGGATTTCTCCAGACTTTTTTCTCACCGGAACCAAATTTTCTACCCATGCGGATTCTCTAACCTAGAAGATAATTTTGGCATCTAAATGTTTCCTTAACTCCTGACACATGAGAAGTTGCAGGGATGGGTGATACTTCCAGATCTTCTGTTGGAAGGGTTTCACTTGAGGTTTTAATGGTATAATGTGTTGAATGATACAGGTGTCATAAGTTTTTAGATATTGATAGTACCATGCAAGGACATCTTGATATTGTCTAAATAGTTTGAGATAAGCCTTCCTTTCTTCTTTAGATATGGTTTTTCCAAGGTTTATATTCTTTGGGTTTTCCGGGGTTCCAAGATTTATAGTTTCATGCATGGGACAAGAACTACCGGTCTTCACATTTTTGGGCCCCTTAAACCGTCCTTTTAGGTCAAATAGATTCCCTAAATTAGCTATCCCCTTTGGGATTGTGTGAGAATTAGATTTGTAAGTTGATTGACCTATATGGGGATCATTTCTTGTTGATTGTTCCTGGAATACTTCATCATCAATAGCTAGGTCTTTGAAATTATCTTGGTTAGTGATAAAGTTTATGATCTGTTCATCTCCTTCAAAGACTTTCCAATTACAAATGTTGTTAGGCACCGATGGTTTGTAGAGTAGTTCCACAGTGAATCAGGAGACTTCATAATATTCTAGAGGTGACAGACTTGAAGCAGTTGTGGCCAGGGAATCAACAAGGATATTCTTTGCTCTGGGGATCGCGATCATATTGAAAGCTTAAATATGCTCTATTAACCTATGTGCATCCTGTTGATAATTATTTAGGTGTGGGGAATTGCGATGTATAGATTTCCTTACTTTTCTAACAATAATTTCAGAATCTTTGAAAACCTTCAATTCTTTGACGTTTAATTCTATGGATTTCTTTAACCCTTGTACTAGAGCTTCATACTCAGCAGTGTTATTTGTGAATTTGAATTCTAGTCTATAGGATAGGAAATGACATTTACATTTTGGATCAATGAGGATTCACCCTGCCCCTAATCCTTCCTTTGATTTATATCCATCAAATTATATGGTCCAAATTCGTGAGAGAAAGTTAACCATTTCTTCCTTCTTATTACTTTCTTTCTATCCTATCTTTTGTTCGGTGATTTCTATAACAATTTTTTGACAGAAGAGGGTTTCCTCTGTCGGTATCGACGATTTTTCTTGAAAAACCATTTCAGAGTTCTGAGTGAGAGAGACATCATATGAAAGAGGAGAGAAGTTCCCAAAATAGGATTCCCAGTAATGATTGCCTAGCATGGGGAAATCTATCGATGAGGGTTCGTTTAGGGTTTCTAGATCAGTGATCGTATGTTTCAGATATCTCTCCCTATCAATTTTGATCATATTCTTGTGCCCCTTTAATGGTAGAAAAAGGTGTGCCCAGTCTGTACTAAAATGTCTGTTTAACATCTCAGACCAATCTCAGCTTAACAATAATCCATAGGCTTCTAGGATGTCTACTATAATGATGTCAATCACTTGCACAAATTTAGGATGTGTTTCTATTCTGATCATTACATATTTGAGTTATCCCATGACTTTGACCTAGGTTCTATCTAGTTGTATTACATGTTTATCACTTTTGATAGGAACTGCATTTAGTTTTTTACAGATAGAAAATGGAATAACATTAGAGGATTCCCCCGAATCAACCAAACAGTTACGGAGGTTCCTTTTGAAGACTTAAAATGTCAAAAAGAAAGGTGGGACAAAAGGTCTTCCCTTCTTATCTTCGGAGAAAGCATTCACAGTTGGTTTATTCCCTAGTTCTGTGGGGATTAGATTTCTTCCTGGATCAGTGTTGGTCGTACGATTTTCTACTGATTTCAAATCTTGTAACATGAATTCCTTTTGCTGAGGGATTCTACATATGTCCATAACTGATATGTTAGCCTTCAACTTCTTCAAATCTTCAACTACATTGTAATCTAGTTTGGGAGATTCTCAAGTATGGATACTTATAGGGTTCTTACAGGGAGAAAACGGTGTTTTTGTGTGATCAGGGGTTGTCTTTCCCCCTGAGGTTTGGATAGTAACAAGATCTTTTGAGACAGGTGGACCCTTACTGCGTGTCTTCACCATCGATACTTCTATGGGTGGTTCCTGAAACTCAAATAGGTCGGCATAAGGCATGATTAGGTGAAGATACCATATCAACATGGTTATATATTCTGGTGGATCAATCTCTTCTTGATAAGCAACATTCATAAGAGACCTGCTTGGTTGTTCGGTCAGGGAGACTTTATCAAGAAACTAATTGGCCATGAAATTCATGGCATGCACCCATTGAGGGAAATCTCTTTCAGAGTGGTTTTCTTGGTGATAAGTACAGAAAGAATTGGATGCTACATTTCCCATATCAATATTTAAGTTAGCTGGGGGAGGTTCAATTGATTTGAAAGGAGGGTTTCTTTTAAATAAATACTTATAGGTCCTTTGGCCTTGGTTTTCTTCCCCTGCATTTCTCTTCATGTCTATGATCTCGTTTGATATTTTTTTACCCATGCATTGCAGGTCTTCTATATCTCCATTATCCTTTTTGAGAGCTTGTTCTACTTGTTTCCTAGCGGTCTAGTCAAAATGAGTCATGTCCTGGGAGTATGGTGGACTTCTTTTTTAACTAACGAGACCTGACATTCATTACATCCATTCATTTGGAACTCTATCATTTTGGATTCTTCAAAATTCTCAGCTAAGGTTCGTTTGGCATCCCTCTTCACAAAAATGGAAATAGAAGATGGGAAGGAGTTAGCATATACTTTGATTTTCAACTCCTGGGTAGGCTTAGCTTCTGGATGGAATTTGTTTAAAATAGTTGTGAATCTCTGATTGAAATATTTAACCTTCTCCTTTGAACTCATGGTGGAAGTGAACAATTCAGTCATCAAATCTCCTATAGTGGTTTCTTCGACAAATTTATCTAAAAAATATTTCTGAAACTTGGTCCAACTAGTTATGGATCCTATAGGTAAGTTAAAATACCATGTGGAGTCCGAGTTCTCAAAAGTGTAGGGGAACAATTTTCAAACTACATATTCATATTGGACATTCATAAGTTTGATCGCTAGTATAAATTTCTTGATAAGATCTTCAGGTAATCCTGAGGTTTCAGGGTCAAACTTAGGAAGTAACTTCTTTGGATGTCGAGGAAGGTTATGTACTCGCCCTGGGATTGCCAAAGTGTCTCTGGCAAACCAAGGTTGATTATTCTGAGGTGGGTTTCCCCCTTCATCATGGTATTTGTTGTCTTCCATATCTTAGGAATCCGAGTTAAATTCCTCTTCTTTTGAAAAATTGTCCGACTCAGCGACGTCGTCGACTGGTGTTTTAGGAATTAGACTCAAAGGGTGTTCAATTTCAGTGATTTTGAAATATATTAGGTCTTCTACTGTGTGAAAAAATACCTGGTCGGGGGTGTCGACCACTGGTCTGCTTATTTTTTTCCTTCGAGGAATTATCGGAGCTAAAGACAACGCACCGATTTGTCGGGCGTATTCTCTTGTGATTCTTCTGAATTGATTTAATTCCTCACGAGGAAGAGTGTAAGGTATACAAGGGAACAAGAGTTCTTCCTCAGGCTGTGGTGAGTCACTCATTTTGGGAGTAGTCAAAGTGCGTGGGATGTCTTGGGAATGACTAACCATGCATGTGGTCTTTTTTGAATCTACAGGCTATCTGAAACATTACATGAAATATGTATTTATCCATTCATTCTTCAGGCCCTCCTTCTATCACCAAATTCTGTTGATGGGTCCTATATCCCTTTAGTTCAAAAATAGGAACCAAACCCACCACCGAGGCCCAATTAGACTCTGTAGCATTTAATGGTGGAATGGTTCTCCAGATCTTGCGATCTGGGCAATTAATCAATGGGATTTACATTTTCTTGTGAAGGCCTCTCCTTCGGTTTGGAATTTCTCTTTTTGTATTTTCTCTTAGGTGGGACCGATATGAGATGTAATCCGGTATAAACCAACTTGGTAAAAAATGATTAAGTTTACTACTGGAGAAGAGGCTGACCTTGGGATAACCCGCTACTCAAACATGCAGACAACAATTCTATACCACAGGCCTAGTACTAATACGTTAACCATGTGAGAATCCAATTACTATCTTAGATACAATTTATCAGAAAGAAAACACGCATGCGATAAGATAATGGAAAGCAAAATAATTCACCTACTCTAATCATCCATCACATAATAACACAACCATTCACCTTCATCATTAAAGAAAAGAACTCTAAAGCATTGCATTAGATAACTTAACAATAGATTTAATAGCTCTTACTCATTACAACATCCATTCATGGAACAAAATAGGAAATAGTTCTTCTCCACGTCAAATTACACATGCATTTGATGGAAATATAACTTGTCTCTGGTCCAGAAGGTATTCTCAATTAAAGGCATCTTCAAAATAATTCTTAACAAACCAGAAAAGAGATTTTCTTGCAACAATCATCGACCCTTAACTAATCAGTCGATGCTCTTATTTATAACATAAAATTAACAACAGTTTTCCAACAGTCATATCAAGATATCACTTTGAAAGGGTGAATTTTCTCATACTCCGACCAACTAATGAACAAAGCCTCGCAAGTGATGGCATATGGAAATCTATTTTGTTCCATTGAAGCTGCACAAATCTATCTGATCTTTACTGCATGTGCCTGATATTTCACCAGACTGACGCTTAACTGTTGCAGAACATCTCGAGATCTTATCAAGTGTTCCATAAATTGTTGCACCTGTCCTGGCACTGTGTCGGTCACCTTTTCTAGTCTTTCGGCCCATGATGAATCTTTCTTGGTGTTCTATTTGACTATGTCGCACAAGTCGAAAAAGTCATCGGGTCTTCCGAACTCAGGAAGTTCGATATCCTTCATCAACTTGTTGATTTTCTGACCCAGTTTCTCTCGGATTTCTCGGTGAGGTTGTTGAGCCATTGTTGCTTAATACATGGAGGCATATTTCCTAGAATTGAAATTAAAATCATTTAGAGATAGGGTATAAAAAAACACTTTGAAAAATATATGTAAAAACTGTAAGCATGAAGAATCCAGACTGGTGCATACCTGTAAAGATTATTAAACCTGGTTGTTTGATACTTACACGATCTCTGGAACCCTTCAAATTTCTTGGACCGCTTCTGTTAGCATCGTCATATTTTTTCTTGTTAGGATGGGTTAAATCTGCGTGCCACAAAATGAAAGATCAGGTACAGAAAAATGTAAGAGTTGAAGTCACGCTAGTGGCCGGTTGGCCATTGGAGTCGGGAAAGGATGTTAGAGAAAAAAATGTGTTGAAAGTATGAGTATGTTCCAAAATAATCAGATCCTCTCATAAGGGAGGTCATTAGGTGCCTCAGGTCGACGCAAGTTGTGAAAACAAAATTTGCATCTGCAAGCGCATCAACCATCATCAACTCATCATGGAGACTAGGGAAATGAAAAATCAAGGTGATCGTACCACACACCCTTTGCAACTCCTATCGGCTACGTCTTGCATGCCCCATAACATACTCGTCGCATGGATGTGCCACATAAAAAATTTATTTTTCTTCAAAACATCTCATTGCCAGGAATCCAGTGTCCCCTGGCATGTTTTCACTCACTGCCCACTCTGTTATAAATTCTGGACAATTTGCATATGTTCTATTCTTCAGCCGAGCTTGTGCACTGTTGGTAATTCCTCTCGCGAGCCCAGTGTGATCAAATTTTCCTCTTTGGGCCCTTGTCAAGTTCCCCATGCATAAGAAAAATACGTTGTTGCACCATGGGAACTCCTGAAAATGCAAGACAGGGCATGTGAAGCAGCCAAAGCGCCAGGCTTAAGCCCCAAAATGCCTGGGATTCGTTCTTATTCACAGTGGGAATTCTCGAGGATTCCAAGGAAGACTCCGACCTACGCACAAAAATGATGGTACCACCCCATTTGGAGGTTGAAGTGGAATAAGTTACGCTGGGAGGAAGAACGTTGGAATCTATTCCTCCCCAACAATAGATACCCCAGAGAAGAGGAAAGCCAAGGAAGAATAAGGAAGCTTGTGGAAACCAAATCCTGATTGAGTCGTGCGCAAGGTCGGTCAGAGAGGAATTACTTATGCGTGCTATCTAGCTAGAACCTGTCGAAAAAATAAGTCAGGGAAGTGGGAGAAGAATGAGGAGGAAAATGACTCGGTTTATAATGTTCGAGAGACGACTCAGTAGTTAGAGCAGGCACAAATAGCCATCGTTGAACTCTACGAAGAAAATACAGAATTAAGAAAACAATTGGGAGAAAATACCTTTGAGGTGTCATCATCAAAAGGTCATGAAGGGAACGTAATATGGCTCAAGAAACAGCTTCGGGAAGCGTAAGATACAAACGTACAACTGCGTGAAGCACACAAGGTGTCAGAAGAACAAAAAATGAAAACATCTCAGGGTGCGTGAAGCACCTGGGGAGAAAGTCCACACATAGAAGAGGCATGATTGATGAACTCCATTTTGTATTCTCAGACGTGACACACAATTTTGATAATTTTCCTTTTTTGTGAAATTTTTCATGTTATTAATGTAAACTAGGTTGATTGGCCCAAAAGGTGTAGACAATGTCTCTTGTATGTAATCTTATCTTAATGGGGATCTAATATAAAGTCTTGAAATGGATGCATCATGTCTTCCCTTTGCGTGTGTATCTATTGTGTTCTTTGTCTAATTTTCTTGTAAGTTAGTCTTGACATTATACTTAGTGGTGCTTCGAGTTACATTCTATTTTCATTGATATCCTTCTGTGAAAAACCACCGACGTTGATCAATTTCATCGTTTTACATTGGCGTGGCACTATTGGCTCGGGATTCGTGGTACTGACGACCGGGGACTTAGCTCGCGGGCATTAGTAGGACTCAGGACTTTGTTCAAGTCATGCGTTCTAATCTAAACTTGGGATTTCCGATTCCGAAAATGTATCGAGGATCGGCCTTCAAATATAAACCTATTGCGTAGTTTCTTTGTGGGTTATTTTCCTCGAAACCCCCGATGCCAAAAATGTTTCAGGAGTCGGCGATTGGTGATATCATTTCTTTCTTTTTCCAACGCTTACTATTTTCTCTCTTTACCGACACTGAAGGGAATCGGTTGTCGATGATATCCTTGTGTGATGCTTGTCACGAAAGAGCGACTTCCATTTTCCAATACCGAAAAATTGGTGCTCAGCGACCTCGGTTCTCTGGAGTGATTCTCTTTCATTTTTTAATTCTTCCCGTGTTGAATATTTGAGCACGTCAGGGAAACGTTTTGACTATCGATTCTTTATTTAAATGTTAGTATTTTAAGTTATGGATTTTTACAAATTCAAACAAACTTTGGAAGACTTAACGAGAGTTATAATGATAAGCAAAGTCAACAATTTCCATACTGAAGTCCAATCAGAGAGTGCAAAAATATCAAGTGGTACCCAAAAAGTAAAATTTGACATAGACTTTTTAGGGTGTGTTGAGTGCTCAACATAAGCTACAACCAAATATTTGTGGGATAAGATGGGGAAGTTATGTCATTCTAGGTCCCTAGTAAATAATATTTTCCTGAAACAGAAGTTGTATAACCTAAGGATCAGAGATGTGTACTTGGTGGTAGAGCATTTGAACGCCTTCAATATTGTGGTAAGTTAGTTAGTATATGTTGAGATTAAAATTTTAGATGAAGATAAGTGTATCAGTTTACTTTTGTTTTTACCATACTCATGGGATATTTTTTTTGTGGCCATAGGTAGTAATAAAACTACCTTGAAGTTTGATGAAGTGGTTTGATCCTTGCTGTCGAAGGAGATGAGACGAAATAATGGAAAGACATAGAACAAATGCATTATTTGCAGGAGGACACTCTAAAGAAAGAAATAGATCTAAGTCCTGTGGTGGGATATCTAAGTCTAAGGGTAAATATAAATATCTTGGAAAGTTTGTAAAGGTATGCTAGAGATGTTGAAAAGAAGGGTACTACAAGAGGCAGTGTAGATCCAAATTTGAGAAAAAGAAGGGATCTGGAGAAGCTCCTTCTACAAAATAAAAGAGCTCTAAGGAAGAAGGATGGTATGCGTAATTTTATTCTTCAATCACACATGAAGATCATGAGGCATGGTTGGTTGAATCATGTGCATGCTTTCATATGACTCCCAAAAGGGAGTGGTTCTTTGAATATGAAAGGTATGATGGAGGTAATGTTTTCCTAGGTGATGACTCGACAACCAAAATTACAGGACGAGGAAAATTCAACTTGAGGCTCATAGATGGAAGGATTAGACCACTACCTGGTGTTCTTCACTTCCCAAGATTGGTCGGAAATTTGATTTTTGTAAGAAAAATGGATGATGCATGGGTAAAAATAATATTTGAAAAGGAAACCTGTAGGATGGTTCGGGGAGCACTAGTGATGCTTAAGGGAGTTCGGTTTGGAACTCTTTATAATATGAAAGGAATAAATATTAGTGATCGGTGTAATATTTCCATTGTTCCTAATATTGGAGTTGAAGAAGAAAGAACTCCTACAGTCTCTAGAGAAAAGGTTATGTTGTGGCATCAAAGAGTGGGGAATATCGAAGAGAAGGATCTTCGAATACTACATGGTAAAGGTATGGTTGAAGGAATGTGTAAATTCTCTATGGTTTTTTATTTTTGTGAACATTGTGTATATGGGAAGAAGAATTAGGTAAGATTCCCCTCTGGTGCAACGAGGGCATAATGAATTTTACAGCTAGTTCATAGTGATGTGTTTGGACCTGTGTCAGTTCCATCATTGGGAAAATCTATGTACTATGTCTCATTTATCAATGACTTCTTGAGGAATACTTGGATATATTTCCTTAGAAAGAAATCGGAAGTCTTTGACATGTTTAAAGAGTTTAAGGATCTTGTTGAGAATCAAACAGAGAAAATAATGAAGGTGTTGAGGAAAGATAAGGACAGAGAGTTCTGCAGAAATGAATTTGAAGAATTCTATAAGAACTGTGGTATAGAAAGGAATAATAATACTCCATATACACCTCAACATAATGTTATTGAAAAAAGGATGAATAGTATGTTGATGGAAAAATAAAAGTGCATTCTCAATGGTGTCAGGTTAGGGAAAGAATTCTAGGCTGAGGCAATGGGTACTACATTTTACCTAGTCAACATATCACCCTCATCAATGCTGGATGAAAAGACTCCACAAGAGGTATGGACTGGTAAGAAACCTTCTCTCACACATCTCAAGGTATTTGGTTGTGAGGCCTACGTTCATGTTCCAAAGGAAAACATGATTAAGCTAGATAATACGGCTAAAACGTATATCTTTATTGGGTATAAATATGGTCTCAATGGTTATAAGCATTGGAACCCAAAAACTAATAAGGTTGTGTATATCCCAGATGTATTATTTAGAGAAATGAACGATGTTGTTAAACAGGAAGTCCTACCAAGTAAGGAAGAACCAAATAACATAGGTTTTGATTTAAAGGATGATGAATCAGACTCTACAAAAGAACAATAAGAAGAAGAAGATCCTCATACTCTAGTATCAAGGATATCGGTTCGAGAAAGAAGGATACCAGAAAGGTATACTCCATCTAATCTCCATTTAAATTTTGATTTGCCTGTTACTGATGATGATCCTAGAACTGTCAAGGAGGAAGTGGATTCAGAGGATGGAAATCTATGGAAAAAGGCAATGGATGAAGAAATTAAAACCTTGGATAGGAATGAGCCTTGGGATCTAGTGGAGTTGTCGACTGGAAGAAATCCCATTGGAAGTAAATGGGTATTTAAAAACAAGCTGAATGTAGAAGGAAAAGTGGAGAAATACAAAGCTCGATTAATAGCAAAGGATTGTTCCCAGGTTGAAGGAATTGATTTTGGTGAGATTTTTTCTCTTCTTGCCAAGTTAACTTATATAATATTTTTGTTATATGTTGTTGTTGCTTTTGATTTTGGTGTAGAACATATGGTTGTGAATAGATAATTCCTACATGGGGATCTAGAAGAAGAAATCTAGATGAAGAAACCATAAGGCTTTGTTGTGAAGGGAAAGAAGGAGCTAGTATGCAAGCTTAAAAAGTCCATCCATGGTTTAAAACAATCACCAAGAATGTGGTATTAAAAATTTGATACTTATATGGTGGGACTTGTCTTCACAAGAGGAAATGAGGATCACTGTGTGTAATTTAAATTAATTGGTGATCATTTGATTTATTTGGTATTGTATGTGGATGACATGTTGTTGATAGGAAACATCAAAGAGATTATCCAGGATGTGAAAACTTAGTTATCCTCTAAATTTGATATGAAGGATCTCGGTGCTTGAAATTTCATTTTGGGCATGGAAATTAAAAGAGATCAAAAAAACAGGAAACTCTGGTTAAATAAGAGAAAATATGTGAAGACAATATTGCAGAGGTTTAATATGCAGGAATGTAAACCGGTCACGGTCCCTATTCATGTTGGTGTAAAGTTATTTGTGGATAAGTGTCCCAAGACACAGGAAGAGGAGGATGTCATGTCTCGTGTTCCATATGCAAGTGAAGTTGTAAGTTTGATGTATAAAATGGTCTGTATTAGAACGGACATTGCACATGTCGTGATATTTTTGAGCAGGTATATGTCAAAACCAAGGAAAGAGCATTGGACAACAATAAAAAAGGTTTTCAGGTATTTGCATGGCACTACTAGCTATGGATTGTGCTACTAAGGAAGAACACAATTAGACATATTGTTGGAAATACATGGCTTTGTGGATGCAAACTGGGATGGAGATATGGATCGTAGGAGATCTACAAGAGGGCATGTGTTTAACCTTCTTGGATGATAAATTAGTTGGATGAGAAAAAGACAGGTTGTAGTAGCACTTTAAACTAAAGAAGATGAATACATGGCAACCACTCATGCAAGTAAGGAAGCAATATGGTTACAAATATTGTGTTAAGGTATTGGGTTGGTAAAACAAGTTGTAAGGATAAATTGTGACAGTCAAAGTGCAATTTTGTTGGCGAAGAACCTAACTTATCATTCAAAGACAAACAATATTGATATTCAATATCACTTTGTGAGAGACATGGTTGAAGAAAAGAAAGTATTTTTAATGAAGGTGGACACTTTGAATAATGTTGCATATTCATTAACAAATTTTGTGAGAACTGAGAAGTTCTCTTGGTGTAGAGAATCCATGGGAATTGCTCCTCTATATTTTTGACTTTGTAACCTTGTAACCCCCCATATGCAAAGAAAAAAACAAGTGGGAGAATATTGGGTATGTGTTATATTCTTTGCACGAATAATTGTAGTGTCTACTATGTTTGGCCAGGTGCGCACAGGAGTTTGGTGGTAGCACCCTTGATAAATATTTTTTTTCCTTGGGAAACATGTCACATTTTTGCCTCATTTTTCGTGTCGCCTCGATTTTCATGTTCATTGTTGGGTGGTTTTTTCACACATGGTTTTTTTTTATGGTTTTCTATTTTTGGTGAAGGAATTAGGTTTTTTTACTAATCTAGGTCATTGGGTTAGGGTTTTGGATGCCACTCGCTCCTATATGTATATTGTATTGTAAACAATGTATCACTATGAATGAATATATAATATGTTGGTTTTCCCGGTTTGGGTTTCCAAGGGAAAAATATTTGTGTAATGTGTGTATTTTCCATTGTATTTTTTCTGTTCTTCTACTAAAAATTTGTGTGCAGTAAATATTGTACAAGGTTAAAATCTACAAAAACTTCCCAATGCAACAATTCTCAATCTTTTTATGGAGCAACTTCTGACACTTGTTACTATGTATATTTCAATAGTAATTTGAACATCCATGGAAAACTATGGAATAAAGTGGCTCCTACATGAGTTGTATATCGATCTTAAAAGGGTTTCATACAATTTTAAAATACATGCGAACAAAGTACCTTGATTTCTATTTTCAAAAGCCAAACTTCTATTGTGCCAAAATATATTTATTTTCAATGCTTTTGTGTACTCTTAGTGCTTCAACGAATCAATGGATAACTAATAAGGAAATCCTATAATTTTGTTATAAATAAAGTATCTAGGGACACCATGTTCCATATCCCAAAAATTTCATGGAGTAATTGTTTCCAAAATTCCAAGATAAAATTTCAATACCCAATGTGAAATAACAAATAAACTAGCCCAAATGGAAATGAAATTCAGGAATCAAAGAAATAATGATCAACCCCATTATTAGAACTCAAATTAAAAGTACAAATCCCCCCCAAAATATAAAAATAATAGAAATAATGATAAAGAGACACTATTACACGGAGTCTTTATTCTACTGTAGAAGAACACATTGTTTTCTATGTATACTAAGTTGTTGCCTCACCATGATCTAGTCCATATAGGGTTTGGAATTCAATTTAATTGACATGGTTGCAACATTTTCCTCCATATTATATAATGTATTAGGATAAGGGATTGGGATTTAATCAAGAAGAATCATTGTTAATAACATGTTTCATGTCTCTCCAAATGAGGTTCATCAAATAACACTTCACTCCTCAGTTTTCTAGACACTGATAACATCTCTCCAAGGAAATATGGATTTTAAGTTGTAAAAAACACACTAAGGTCAGTCTAGGCACTTACCAAATCAATAATTTATTGTTCAACAATTATGATCCCTCAAATAGTGGATCCTACATCAAATCATCACTATAGAGATATAACTTATGAATGTTATTGAATTTGTACTACATGAAATTATTTGATAATTAATCCTACAACAACCATTTCCCACATATCTCAGTGCTTACTGATAGTACCCTCAAATATGCATGTGTGGAAAATTATTTGGCGTTATTTTGTAAGAAAACTAATTGTCAACACTGTAAATGTGTTGAACCTGCACAGAATAGATGTAGCTAGAAAATACTACACACATTTGCAGAGAGAAATTGAGAAAGAAGAAACAAGATAGAAAGAATGGAAGAATTTTCATTAACCGTATTCCACACTCAAAGAGTGAATAATGTACAATATATATAGGATAAATGAGTAACTAATGAGCCATAGTGGTCGTCTAGATTGATCTAGACACACACCAGTAGTTACAAGAGTAAACTTCCACCTAGTCTAGTCTCTCAGGTAGTTACGGGAGTGAACTGCCACCTAGCTGATTTAACTAGTCAACTAGTCTTTAGTTGACCGATTGAACAAAGAGTAGTGAGTTGGTGATGATCCCAATGTCGCATGGTGACAAAACCAATGCAACATCTAAACTCAACTCAACGAGTCAAACTGAAGTGTCAATTGAAAGAGAATATTCTCCAGGTGGAATATTCTCCCTTAAAATATAGGAGACTGAATATTCTCCATGCTTATTGAGTTTAGATCCGATCTTTCTTCTAGTGTTGATATCTTAGGGTTGAATCTCATAGGAAGANATCTTAGTACCTTTTGAACAATTACAGATTCTTCGATTTCTTCTCCCAAACCTATGATTGCATTCACTATTTCATCAACTCGTAAGAAGTAGGTTGTGATATCTTCACCTTCATCTTCCTTCATTTTTAGTTGTTCGAACTAACCTCTATAAGTTTGAAGCTTTGCTGCTTTGACTTTTGAATCTCCTTCATAAATATTTTGAACCTTGTCCCAAATCTCTTTAGTATATTTACAATGTGCAACTTTGGTGAATACCGTATCACTGAGACCATTCAAAAGTGCATTTATGGCTTTGGAATTATTCTCACCGAGTTTCACTGCTTTGCCATTTGTTGGTGGAACTGTTGGTGCTGTGTATCCATCTACAATTGATTGCCAAACTTGAAATCCTTGTTCTTGTATATATGTCTTCATCCTTATGCTCCAAAAAGAATACTTCTGTCCATCAAACTGTGGTATTCCATTTTTATATGAGTTGGTACTCTCCATGATCTACCTTTCAGTGGTTAAAC
>JZKD02S1846504.1:253621-270699 GCA_000966675.3 Picea glauca | reverse complement strand
AAGTGTATCCAACCATGTACCAAGTATGTACCAATCATGTGTCAACTAATCATCAACTATGACTCATCAATATGTACCATCATCATCAACTATACACCTCATGTATGTGCACCAACTCATCAACTATTTGTCTCAACCATGTACAAAACATGTACCACAACCAAAATCCCCCATCAATTTCATCATCCAAATCTAATTTGTAGATATGTAATAGACCTGGTGTATATGATCACATTCATGTAAACCTTCCTTAACTTTAACAACAAGAGACTAGCATTTTTATCAAACTTTTCTTTTGTCTCACAAGACTAGTTTTGGATTAGGCAACAACCCTGACTTGAAGTAATCATAACTTTGAACCTGTAGTGTATAAATATATGAAACTGATACACAATGTTCTTCATTGTGTTTTAGTCAATTCCTCCAAGTTTCACTACTTGGAACCTCTCAGAAAAGGAGTTATAGCAAAAATGGCATACCTTGCTGAATTCTGGCTTATTCTAGAGAGCGACCTTGTAGAGCGTTCACCGCACAAAATATTTGATTAATTGATATAAAAATATTACACAAAATAAAAAATACCGTACCCTAACCAACACATTTGGTCTCACTGAATTTGGATCTGTTATGAAGAATTTATGATGTTTTTACCCGAAACACCTGATTTTGACTAGTTTCAGGACTGACCACAAACCCTATTTTCCATGGATTGTAACTCCCAAAATACAACGACCCACAAGCTGAATTTTTTACCACAAATACTTGGATATGTTTTCTCACTTTCATATAAATGTCATGGTCTGAATCATTATATAAAAAAGGTTATAGAGAAAATGGTGAGATGACCTGTAAATAACATACCTTAGAAAGCACCATAAAAACAATTTATCCTTCCTTGCATTTCGGCCTTATTTTCTTCACCTTCACTCAAAATTCCGGTTTAGATATCCTTGGTTGCCTAAAACACATATATATATTCAATATTCTCAAGTGTGATTCAAATGAGAGATCCTTAACACTTATTTATACTCTCCAAGTAACTTCCTTAAAAACATCTTCTAGGTCACTTGGCCCACTTTCCTTATTTTAGGGTTGGGTCCACTTCTAATTTAAATTTATTATTGAAACAATTTATTTTGTATTCACTTTGAATTATAATACACTCATCACTTCACTTTATTATTTACCTTTTAAAATCTTATAAACCACTTTGACTACTTTGACCTTTTGGGGCTTCTAGATGACATATGAGGGACCTCCAACTTCGTAAGGCCATAACTCTCAAACTGTGAGGAGTTATGTGATGTTATACATACCAAAATAAATGGAATGAAATGTACTATCCATATAGAATAGTATTATCTGAAAATATATCATAAATCATACCATTACCCATCAAACAAACTTGGGTCCCTTACCCAAACCTGGGGTCTCCAACTTCTCATGGCCATAACTCTCTAACTGTGAGGAATTATGTGACTTTCCACATACCACCGGAAATGACATGGTAAGAACTATCCATATAGTATATTTTCCTTGAAAAATTCACATTCCTTCATCTCATTATTCCACAATTAAGCATGGGTTCTCTTACTCCACAAAGCGTCTTCCCGTGAGGGCTTTCACCATAAGGGGACCACTTTGGAGTTCATCCATATTTACTTATTATCAACCATGAAAAAACAATAATGATTCATATTTACATCAAACAATATTGGGTCCATTACCTAAACCTTTGTGCTATGGGGCTTTCTTCAAGGATTGGCATCAATGACAACCAACCTTAATCAACAACATTTACGTATTTTATAAGTAATGAAAGGTTAACGTGGACCGATTTTTATTTACCTTATCCTGCAAATTGGATCTTGGGGTCTGCCTCATGCTTTTTCTATGATCAACCATGGATTTATACCTGTACTTGTAACCAAGTTGGAGGTCTTCCTATGTGGTTTCAGTTCCAAAGTCATCACCCTACATTGCATAAGGGTATGGTTTTTTAATGTTTTTGGCTACAATTACCTTAAAGTTGTAAGGTGATACAAATAATATTCTTAAGATCTTTGGGTACTTACGATTCATGACTGTAAAATTGAGTAACCTCCCTGGCCTAACTTGTGTTGGTCATGCTTAGCAATCATTTCTTTGGCTTCCTTCGAAGTGTCAGGAAACCTATCATCAAAATTTTCAAGTATGTTATATATAACCACACTTTTATTTAGATCTAAAGAAAAACAAAGATGGCATTAAAATCAAAATAGTGTAATTTACCTTGGTGTACCAGTTATTTGTTCTCATGATTTTTTCAAAATCTTCTCTTTTGCATCATCAATGATTGTTTTCCACTCCCTCTCTGGAATTGAGGGAGGACACTCATACCTAGGATTTCCTACCAAGCTTCGTCTATAAACATCCTGCGTATATTTTAAATATTCGCCCGCTGCAGAGGTGACCTCTTTTTTATTGAACGTGTCTACTCCAAAGAGGCCTTCAAGATAATCCATAAGTTCCTTTTTGAGGTTGGAATTTTGGAAATTCCACCTCATGCGTAAGGTTGCCCCAAAAATCAACAAGTCCTTGCTCTCTAGGTGCCTATAAAAATGGTCATTTCCTACACACAAAAAGATATGATCATTAATTTAAAATTAATAATCTAGATGATTTATGTATGAGAAGGACAACATTAAACGATTAAAATGTGAATTAAAACTACTAGGACATCTTGATTGTTTTAATGGAAGTCCATTATCGTCGACCAAAAATGTGCATGGAAGGGTCCCCTTCCTTGTCGCATGTCTAGCTCCAATAAATGCAGCCATGTCAACCACATCACCATGAGCCTCATCTCTGCCAGCATCTCTACAATTTGACCGATGTGTGGATGTCTGGCGGTGCGTGTCATGGATCCTATCTAAATTAGGTGTGGAAGATGGAAAAGTAAATAGTACTCCAGAAGTTGTATGATGGCCCGCATCAGGACTCTGTAGTGTTTCTGTAGTGCCACTACTATGAGCACCGGGCTAAACATGTTCCAAAAATGTCTTTATAAAAAATAAAATGTTTTTTCATGAGATAATGTAAAAGTTAATGAACAAAGTATCATAATTGAACACACGAGTACATTAAAAAAAAGCACTTTAAATTATGGTTATTACCTTATATGTGTTAAGTTGTGACATAAGGAGCTTGATCTTTGCTAGGACTTGAGGAGTTTGATCTGGATGATCTAAGAATCTAGAAAGTTCCTTGTTCTCTTTAATGATCTTTTTTTTTATTAAGACCATCGGATCAAGGGATTCATAAAACCCCTCCTCATCGGCAAAATCATGATCAACATGGCATGCAGACTACATATAATTTCAACAAAAAAAATGTTATTTCAATAAAATTATATACGAAAATAATAAAAATAACATAAAATGAAAGTGGAAATTGATAATCATTTACATGTTTTGCGGTTGTCCCTTTTCCATGATCATCTTGCCACATTAAAATATAATTAGAACCCCCAAATATTTAAAAAAATGTTAACGATAACAAAAAAACAATGTTAAAGATAATAAAAAAATATAATGCAATAAGTAGAGGTTTCTTAAAGAGGTGTTGCATAAGTACCTGCACACTATTATTGCGCACAGGGCTATCTTTTTTATTGCGCACAGGACTACCTGATTCTCTTCATGTCCCTCATATATGCAATTCAGTTGTTTGTTTGTTTTTCCAGGTCATGTGTTGTTTATAAACCCTACAATATTGTCGGAATCTTTAGGCCTTCCATCAATATAGATAGTCGCTCCCTTATTTTTATCCTTGTTTATTAGTTGTATATAATTTGTGGCAAGTGCATATCTCTGCATACTTCGCATGTACTGAATCAGCCTCATCTAATCATTATAATTGTAACACGGTATGACATAGTCCATCAATTCAGTTACTGTCTTGTATTTTACAATTATTCCATCCATGGAAAATAGCCCCAAGCCATGCAAGGAGGATGGTGCAATGCGATATGTCTTATTGTTGACAACGAAGTCAGCATATATAGGAGGTATTTCCTTAAGTACCCATTGATTCACCGGATGCTTATACCTGAGTGAAACCTCTATGTATCCTATGCTCTCATCATCATAAGAGTATGATCCTCCTTCGGCAAGAAAAAATTTCATGCGTCTACATAAATTTATTATGACTTTTTCACCTTTGTTCCTTGTTTTCTTATCATATCTACTATATGCAGTTACATTTCCCTCTATTTTTCCTAAGATTTCCTCACTCGAGGAAGACATATTTGATAGGTACATGTTTGGTTGTACCTTCAGTTTCATGTGCACGTGTTGTTAGTGAGTAGTCCATCATCATCCTAGTTCCAATTTATGAACTTTGTTTTCTATATTCAAAGTTCTAAATAAAWTTTTTATATCTTTAGTTTTGGATGCACAATTAGACTAGGGTGCAATTACCAATATTAGTGGTCAACCACCTAATTTAATGTGATATCCCTCTTTATTTTGGACATATTAAGGACATATTAATGTGATAACACTAAGGACATTATAAATTTATCATATGGATCTAAGAAAAAAATAGTAGTAAGGTTGTTGTTTGTTGGATTTGTGCAAATTAGAATTATTATAAGAAATGTCCATTGAAGATGAGGGTCAATGCTATGGAGTAAGAAATCCAACCATTAGTTCATGTGTTGCAAATATTGGTTTCTTTAGTTGGCAATATGTCTAAGGCAAGCCAAGAGTAGAACTATGCAAATATTAGTTTTGTTCAAGACAAGAGTAGAACTATACAAATCTTATTTTTGTTTAAGCCAAGAGTAGAACTATACAAATATTAGTTTTGTTCAATCCAAGTTGAAGGATAAGTTAGTTATGGCGATGGTTAACAACAGTGAAACCCACATTTTTATGTAGGAAGTAGTGGTTGTTAAACTCAATGTGCAATTGAAATTGGTCCAGTCTTTTTTCAAGGCAGTAAGATATAGTAGTTAGTTGATAGAGACATGTAGAATTTAGTTAGTTTTTATGAACTCAAGAGAAATTGGCCAAGAGTCCCCGAAATGCTTTTGGATGCGAATTGCAACTGAGCATAAAAAAAAAACAAGACTCAGATTGAGGAACCATCGACTCCGATGGATTCCTAGCATAGGATTTCAGCTAGAGCACTCCTCACTCCCGTTTTCAACCCCTCGAAAGTAGTTTTTTTCATCGACTTCGATAACTAGTGCTTTGCTCAGTAAGAAGAAATGCAACATTTGGATTTACGGGCCAATTTATGAAACCATGCCTTGGGAGAAGATGGATAATTTGGTCACCTAGTCCATGCCTAAAAAATATTGCATCATCTCACAGAACTCAAAAATGTTCCTCCGTTAGTCTTTTATGCCCTGAGCGAGAATGGCCCAAGAGTCCCCGAAATGGTTTGGGATGCGACTTGAAGCTGGGCATAAAATGAAAATCGAGCCTCAGATTGAGGAACCATCATCTTTGTTGGATTCCTGGCAGAGGATTTTAGCTAGAGAGCCCCCTCACTCCTGGTTCCAACCCCTCGGAAGTTGTTTTTTTCATCGATTTCGATAACTAGTGCTTTGCTTAGTAAGAAGCAATGCAACATTTGGATTTAGGGGTCCAAATTATGAAACCATGCCTCGGGAGAGGATGGACAATGTAGTCACCTAGTCCATGCTTAAGCGAGCATGAAAAATCTCATGGAGCTAAAACATGTTGCTCTGTTAGGCTTTTATGCCCCGAGGAGGAATTGCCAAGAGTCCCCGAAATGGTTTGGGATGTGACTTGCAACTGGGCATAAAACGAAAACCAAGACTCAGATTGAGGAACCGTCGACTCTGATGGATTCTTGGCATATGATTTTAGCTAGAGCACCCCTCGTTCTTGGGTTCCATACCTCGAAACTGGATTTAGTCAATGATTTAGAGAACTAATGTTTTCCTTAGTTTGAAGCAAACCAACATTTGGATTAAGGGTTCCAATTTATGAAACTATGCCTCAAGAGTGGATGGAAAATATAGTCACCTATTCCGTACCTAAAAAATCTTGCAGCATCTCACGAAACTTAAAAATGATGCTCCATTAGGTTTTTATGCCCTCGGGAGCAATTGACCAAGAGTCCCCGAAATGGTTTGGGATACGACTTGAAATTGGGCATATAACAAATATTGAGACTTGGATTAAGGAACTGTTGACTCCGATGGATTAGTGGGATATGATTTCAGCTAGAGAACCCCTCACTCATGGGTTTCATGCCTCAAAAGTTGCTTTAATCATCGATTTCGATAACTAGTGTTTTTCTTAGTTTGAAGCAATGCAACATTTGGATTTAGGGTTCAATTTAGAAAACCATGCCTCGGGAGAGGATGGATAATTTGGTCACCTAGTCCATGCCTAAAAAATCTTGCATGCTCTCACAGAACTAAAAAATGTTGCTTTGTTAGTATTTTATGCCCTGACTGAGAATTGGCCAAGAGTCCTCGAAATGGTTTGGGATGTGACTTGCAACTGGGCATAAAACAAAAACCAAGACTCGGATTGAGGAACCGTCATCTCTGTTGGTTTCCTGGCATATGATTTTATCTAGGGCACCCCTCACTCTCGGTTCTAACCCCACAAAAGTTGTTTTTTTCATCAATTTTTATAACTAGTGCTTTGCTCAGTAAGAAGCAATGCAACATTTGGATTTAGGGGTCAAATTTATGAAACCATGCCTCGGGAGAGGATGGACAATGAGGTCACCTAGTCCATGCCTAGAAAAGAATGTAGAATCTCATGGAGCTAAAAAATGATGCTCTGTTAGGATTTTATGCCCCGAGGATGAATTGCCAAGAGTCCCCGAAATGGTTTGGGATGTAACTTGCAGCTGGGCATAAAATGAAAAACTGAGAATTGGGTTGAGAAACTCTTGACTCTGATGGATTCCTGGGATAGGATTTCATCTAGAGCACCCCTCTCTAAGTTCTATGCCTCAGAAGTTTATTTACTCATTGATTTCAAGAACTAGTGTTTTGCTTAGTTTGAAGAAAACCAACATTTCGATTAAGGGGTCCAATTTATAAAACTGTACCTTGGGAGAGGATGGAAAATATAGTCACCTATTCCACACCTAAAAAACTTGCAGCATCTCACGGAGCTCAAAAAGTTTGCTCCGTTAGGTTTTTATGCCCTGAGGAGCAATTGGCCATGAGTCCCCGAAATGGTTTGGGATGCAACTTGCAACTAGGCATATAATGAATATGGAGACTCAGATTGTAATATACCAGATATAAAATCTATGTAGAACAAAAATAAAATGCTAGTAATGGTAGATAACAACAATATAACCAGAACATTCACCACAATAGCACTGAAATGATATAAGAATAACAACATAATTAACACTTTGAATCTGAAAGCAATGTTCACGGGCATCTTCAAGAGGGAAACCTCTAGTTGAGAAGAGCTCTATTACAATAATATCCAAGCTAGGGTTCTCATACTCTTGACTCCTATTTATACTAAAAATAATCATCTAGAGGAAGATCCTTCTAGAAGCAGAAGCTTCTATTAGGGCCTCTTACATCCGCCTTATTCTATTTTATTGAAAGGCCTTATTAATATTGACCTTTGTTACATCCGAATATATTGTTCTACCTATGTGTGGGTTAGGACCCTAACATGTCCGCCCACTTAAAAACAACTTTGTCCTGAAGGCTTGAGATGAGGAAATTGCTGTAGAATGGTAGTTGGTTCCCAAGTGGCATTTGCTAGAGTTGTATCTTTCCATTATACCAACACTTCCTTGATGGTTCTATGATGTAGGCGATGCTCACGCTGGTCCAAAACTACTTCTGGCTGTAGCCAAATGGATCCTTCTTCAACTATCTTTGGAAGGTGGGTTTGAATTTAGCACTTAGCTCCAATCGCCTTCTTTAAGCATGAAACATGAAAAACAATATGTAGCTTCGAATGGCTAGCAAAGCTAACTGATAGGCCACTTGTCCCACACGCTTGAGTACGGTATAAGGACCATAAAATTTAGGCACTAGATTCTAATAATGCTCGGACTTGAGGGAAGTTTGCTTGTAAAGTTGTAGTCAAAGAAACACTTGATCCCCTTCTGCAAATTGACGTTTAGAGTGACCTTGATCTGCTTTTTGCTTCATGGGATTTTGTGCCATGACTAAATTCTCTTTGAGGGTATGGAGAATAGCCTCTCGAGCTGTAAGTGTTAGGTCAACCGCCTAGACCTTTGAGGCACATGGTAAGTATGAGAGAACTAAAGGTGGCTTCTTTCCATATACTGCTTCAAAAGGAGTCATGCATGTAGCTATATGGTATGAAGTGTTGTACCACCATTCAGATAGGGGTAATGATTGAGCCCACTGATTTTGTTTTCCGAAGCAAAACACCTCAAATATGTTTCCAAACACTTGTTGACAACTTCTGTTTGGCCATCAATATGGGGATGATAAGTTGTGCTGAGATGCAATTCGGTGCCTTGTATCTTGAACATTTCTTGCCAAAAATTGCTTGTGAAAGTTGGGTCACAATCATAAATAATAAAGTGTGGCATGCCATGAAGATTGAAGACTTGATCCATGAAGATTTGAGCCACCGTGGATAATGTAAACGGGTGTTGAAGGGCACAAAAATGAGCATACTTGGAAAGGCGATCAACAACCACCATGATGAAGGATTTTATTCCCGATTTGGGTAAGCCAGTAATAAAATCCATAGAGATATCCTTCCAAATAGCAGGTGGAATCAGGAGTGGTTGTAGTGTGCCTGGTGATTTGACTATTTCTCCCTTGTTGCATTGATACACGTCACATTCTGCTACAAAATTACAAATGTCTTGTTTCATACCATCCCATAAAAAGGAACATTTGACCCTGTCATAGGTTTTGGTGAACCCAGAGTGCCCTGTTGTGGGTGTAGCATGAAGCTCAGAAAGTACCATGGATTTAAGCTTTGATTGTTTACTTAAATACAAACGATCTTTGTATCAAAGTTCCTCATGGAGCCAAGAGTACCCTGGGGAAGTTGGAACCTTGGACTTCAATTGGTGTATCAACTACGAACTTTTGGGATCTTGTAGCCATTACCAGTGAGCAGCTTGGAGCCAATCTGGTACAATGAATGAAAGAGAAAAAAAGGATCCTTCATCTTCATCTTTTCGAGAAAGTGCATCCACAACCACATTGTCTTTTCCTTTCTTATAAATGATCTAATAATCATATCCAAAGAGTTTAGTCACCCATTTTTGTTGTTCTGGGGAGGAAATGCGTTAGTCTTTGATGGTCTGTCTTAATTTGGAAATGCTTCCCCAATAGATAAGGATTCCATAGATCCATGGCATGTAGAATAGCCAACCTTTCCTTTTCATAGATGGATTTGCCTAGATTTATTTTAGATATTTTCTTGCTGGTAAAGGCCAAAGGTCAACCCTCTTTCATAAGGACAACACCAATTCCTTTCCTTGAGGCATCACATTTCAACACAAAGGTCTTTGTGAAATCAGGAAGGGAAAGGACTAGAGTGGTGCACATGGCCATATTCAAGGTCTGAAAAGATTGAGCAACAGTTGGAGTCTAAGTGAAAGAGTTATTTTTTAGGAGAGAGCAGTGAGAGGTGCTGCAATTTTCCTATAATTCTTAACAAACTTGTGATAATACCCTGTTAAGCCTAGAAATCCACGCAAGCTCTTAAGAGTATTAGGGTGAGGCCAGTCTTGCATAGCTTCAATCTTTTTAGGATCCACCCCGATGCCATCTTTTCCAACCAGATGACCCAAGTATTCTACTTCTGAGGCGCTAAAATCACATTTAGACTATTTCAAGAAAAGTTGGTGCTGAGAGAGTAGATAGAGAACTCGATCCACATGAGCAAGATGGTATGTCCAGGTTTTTCTATAGATGAGTATATCATCAAAGAAAACTAAGACAAAATGGCGGAGAAAATGACAGAAGACATGATTCATGAGGCTTTGGAAGGTGGAGGGGGAATTACAGAAGCCAAAGGGCATGACCAAAAACTCATAGTGGCCCTCATGAGTTCTAAATTCTGTCTTGGGAATGTCTGCCTCTTTCATACATATATGGTGGTAGCCTGAACGAAGATCCAATTTATTGAAGAATTGGGTGCCACTCAATTCATCCAGGAGGTCATCAATGACAGGAGCGGGGAATTTGTCTTTGATGGTAAGTTTGTTGAGGGCACAGAAGTCAGGGCACATTTGCCAAGAACCTTATTTCTTTAGGACCATGAACACAAGAGATGAGTAGGGGATTGTACTAGGGTGGATAATGCCTGCATTAAGGAGTTCCTGGACCATTTTCTCAATTTCATTTTTTTGGGAGAAGGGGTGATGATATGGATGGATATTGGGAGGAAGGATTCCAGGTACAAGGGGAATGGAATGATCATGAACACCACGGGAAGGAGGGAGGCCTTGGGGAGTGGAAAATACCAATTGATGTTTAGAAAGGATGGCTTGGAGGTCTTGTGGTATCGAGGGTGTCTCTGTTGCTTGTATGTCATGGACTTGGGTGATAACACCAGAATGACCCTTTTTGAGCATCTTTTCCATGCGATGAGAACTAATGATTTCAGGTGAACTGGTGGTGATGCCTTGGAACTTATATTGGTGGCCCTCCTAGTCGATTTGCATGGTTAAGTCTTTAAAATCCATGAGAATGGGACCCAAAGTCCTTAGCTAGTCTGCACCCAACACAATGTCACAACCTCCCATGTCGATAGCAAACATTTGGGATTTCAGGTGGTAGTCACCAATTTGGAGATGCACATTTTTACAACTCCCTCCACATTTCATGGAACCACCATTGACAATCATAATTTGGAAATTATTGACGGCATGGATGTAGTAATGAGTTTCTTGGGCAATGCAGCGATGAATAAAATTATGGGTGCTACCACTATCCACCAGAATGATGACCTTCTGATGCAAGATGTAACTGATTAGCTTGAAGGTTTAGGGAGCTGAGAAGCCAGTGAGAGCATTGAGGGAAATGACCGGTTCTACTTCGGGAGGGTCTGAGGGAGGTGTTATGTCAGTGGATTCAGGTGAATTAGACACAGAGGGAGTTTCTTCATCTTCTTCCGAAATCTCCTCAGAGATGGCCATAAAAAACTTTTTTTCTTTACACTTGTTGCCCGAGAAATATTTTTCATCTCAGCTATAACAAAGGCCTTTGAGTTTCCATTCATCCATTTCAGCCCTAGTCAATTTTTGGATCGTTAGTGGAGTAGAGACAGTAGTGGGATTTACTGGTTTAGGGCGAGGGATAAAGGAGGGTTTGCGATTTTGAGCAGATACAACCTATTGTTCTTATTTATCTCTTTTGGTAGCCTCCACCAAATTCTCAGGCTGAGCCATGAGGACATGTGTCTGAATTTCATCCTTGAGGCCGCTGATAAAACACTCTCAGAAAAAGGCATCAGACATGCCCTCTATTCTAAAATCTAGGTGCTCAAAGGAAGCTATAAAGTATTAGACTGTTCCTAATTGTTTCAACTTTGTCAAATGACCCAAATGGTTGGTGTCAGTGTCAAAGAGTTCATAAAGCTCTACCACAAAGTGTGTCCAAGAAATATACCCTTGACGAGAAGTTTTTCTCCATTGCCACCATTGCCAGCGTTCTTGATCTAGATGGAAAAAACCATACCGGAGTTTGGCCAAGTCATCTGTAATGTCGTATAAAGAGAAGTAATGTTCCATTTGGGTTACCCAACCTGTGGGGTCCAAGACATCAAATTTTGTCACATCAACCCACAAAAGGCGTAGGTCACATTGAAAGTGATGGTTCTGCAAGGTATGGGAATGAGAGGAATGGTCACCTTCAGTATGTGGAGGCAAGGAAGAGGAAGGGTTATCTATAGGGATATGCAGTTTGGTGCAGAGTGCCGAAAAGGCTGATTCAATCTAGGTGGTGAGGTCTTCTTTGATTTCCCCCATTGAGGACTGGATGGTTTTATTGATGGCGACAACATTGGCACTGAGTTGTTTCACTTCTTGTTGGGTCTCAATGACACCAAATTGCAAGGTGTTGAAATGAGCTTCCAAGTCTTCTCTACGAGTATGGGCCATGAGGATGAGGAAACTGAAAAGGGGCGGGTGGGGTAAAACATTTTGGCTGAATAAATGATATGGATGAATGTGATAAGGGCGAAGAGATGAATCCAATGGAATAGGTATCAAGTGATTTTTTTATTTCTTTTTGACAGAGTTTTACTCCGGTCTGAAGAATACTGCAAAGAGGAAATGCCCAAATGATTAACCAAAAAGAAATATGTATTTACTTAGCAACCCGAACACGATTGCATGGCAATAGATCTTGTCTATTTTAATTTGTTTATGTTTCTGTCCCCCAAGGGTTAGGTATTCAAGGGTTCTACAGACAAGGGTTTTCCCTATGCTATAACTCTATGATATACGTGCGGGGTCCAACAGTAGCACTCAGACCAATATCTCAGGGCTCTAACTAAGGAGGATAGACTGTACCCTTAGCCGTACTACCCAACTACCTAGGTACTAGAGAGTATCTTCCTCAGTGCTATTCTCGGTGACACTATAGTAGTCAGGAGGCCGATCGGTTTATCTAAAGAGGGCTTCAGGTAATCTAGGTCGATCCGTACACAGGTGTTGTCTGATATGATACCACTCGAAGGGATACCAACAAGGGTTACAAGGGTGGCAAACAAATGTGCGCTTAAGTACCACTTGTATTTCCTGCATGTATGAATCCCTCAATCGCGGGTTTATGCACGTAATGATAGATCTATGTGGCTTAAAGACATCAGAATACGTCTCTACCCTTAAAAAAAAATTAACCCACACTTTCTACAGAGGAAAGTGCTCTGATACCACTTGTAATATACTAGATATAAAATGTATGCATAATAGAAATAAAATTTTAGTAATGGGAGAATAACAACAATATAACTAGAACATTCACCACAATAACACTGAAATGATATAAGAATAACAACAAAATTAGCACTTTGAATCTGAAAGCAGTGTTCGGGGGCCTCTTCGAGGGGGCAACCTCCAGTTGAGAAAATCTCTATTACAATAATATCCAAGCTAGGGTTCTCATACCCTCGACTACTATTTATAATAAAAAGAAGCATCTAGAGTAAGATCCTTCTAGAATCAGAAGCTTCTATTAGGTCTTCTTACATCTGCCTTATTTATTTTATCGAAACGCCTTATTAATATTGACCTTTATTACATCCGATTATATTTTTCTACCTATGTGCGGGTTAGGACCCTAACATGGATTAAGGAACTGTCATCTCTGCTGGATTCCTAGGATAGGATTTCGTCTAGAGCACCCCTCACTCATGGGTTCCATGCCTCAGAAGTTGCTTTAATCATGGATTTCGAGAACTAGTCTTTTGCTCAGTTTGAAGTAATGCAACATTTGGATTTAGGGGAAAATTTACGAAACCATGCCTCGGGAACAGATATATAATTTTTTCACCTATTCCATGCCTAAACAAGCTTGCAACATATCACAGAACTAAAAAATGTTTCTCTATTAGTCTTTTATGCCCTGAGCGGGAATTGGCCAAGAGTCCTCGAAATGGTTTGGGATGTGACTTGCAACTGGGAATAAAACAAAAACCGAGACTTGGATTGAGGAACTGTCATCTCTGTTGGATTCCTGCCATAGGATTTTAGCTAGAGCACCCCTCACTCTCTGTTCCAACCCCTCAAAAGTTGTTTTTTTCATCGATTTCGATAACTAGTGCTTTGCTTAGTAAGAAGCAATGTAACATTTGGATTTAGGGGTCCAGTTTATGAAACCATGCCTCGGGAGAAGATGGACAATGTGGTCACCTATTCCATGCGTAAACAAGCATGCAAAATCTCATGGATCTCAAAAATGTTGCTCTGTTAGGTTTTTATAGCCAGAGGAGGAATTTCCAAGAGTCCCCGAAATGGTTTTGGATGCGGCTTCCAACTGGGGATAAAACAAAAACCAAGACTCGTATTGAGGAACTGTCGACTCCCATGGATTCCTAGGATAGGATTTCATCTAGAGCACCCATCTCTCCTGGGTGCCTGGCTCAGAAGTTGCTTTACTTGTTGATTTCGAGAACTCGTATTTTGCTCAGTTTGAAGCAAACCAACATTTGGATTAAGGGGTCCAATTTATAAAAATGTTCCTCAGGAGTAGATGGAAAATATATTCACCTAGTGCACACCTAAAAACTCTTGCAGCATCTCACGAAACTCAAAATTTTTGCTTCATTAGTCTTTTATGCCCTAAGTGGGAATTGGCTAAGAGTCCCTGAAATGGTTAGGATGCGACTTGCAACTGGGCATAAAATGAAAAATGAGAGTCATATTGAGGAACGATCATCTTTGTTGGATTCTTGTCATAGGATTTTAGCTAGAGAACCCCTCACTCTCAGTTCCAACCCCTCAGAAGTTGTTGTTTTCATCGATTTCGATAACTAGTGCTTTTCTTAGTAACAATCAATGCAACTTTTGGATTTATGGGTCCAATTTACGAAACCATACCTCAGGAGAGAATGGACAATGTGGTAACCTAGTCCATGCCTAAACAAGCATGCTGAATATCAAGGAGCTCAAAATTGTTTCTCAGTTAGGCTTTTATTCCCTAAAGGGGAGTTGCCAAGAGTCCCTGAAATGGTTTGGGATGCAACTTGCAACTTGTCATAAAATGAAAAACCGAGACTCAGATTGAGGAACCGTCGACCCAGATGGATTCCTGGGATGGGATTTCAGCTAGAGCACTCCTCTCTCCCAGGTTTCATGCCTCAGAAGTTTATATACTTATTGATTTCAAGAACTAGTGTTTTTCTTAGTTTGAAGCAAACCAAAAATTGTATTAAGGGGTCCAATTTATGGAACTGTTCCTTGGGACAGATGGAAAATATAGTCACCTAGTCCATGCCTAACCAATCTTGCATCATCTCATGGAACTCAAAAATGTTGCTCAAATTGGCCAAGAGTCCCCAAAATGGTTTGGGATGCGAATTGCAACTAGGCATATAACGAATATCAAGGCTCAGATTAAGGAACCGTTGTCTCTATTGGATTCCTCGGATAGGATTTCATATAGAGCACCCCTCACTCATGGGTGCCATGCCACAGAAGTTGTTTTAATCATGGATTTCAAGAACTAGTGTTTTTCTCAGTTTGAAGCAATGCAACATTTGGATTTAGGGGCCAATTTACGAAACCATGCCTCAGGAGCCGATGAGGAATTTGGTCACCTAGTCCATGCCTAAACAAGCTTACATCATATCATAGAACTCAAAAATGTTTCCCCATTAGTCTTTTATGCTATGAGTGAGAATTGGCCAAGAGTCCCTGAAATGGTTTGGGGTGCGAATTGCAACTGGGCATAAAAAAAAAACTGAGACTCATATTGAGGAACCGTCATCTCTGTTGGATTCCTGGCATAGTATTTTATTTAGATCACCCCTCACTCCCAGTTCCAACCCCTTGGAAGTTGTTTTCTTCATCGATTTTGAAAACTAGTTCTTTGCTCATTAAGAAGCAATGCTACATTTGGATTTAGGGGTTCAATTTACGAAACCATGCCTCGGGAGAGGATGGACAACATGGTCACCTAGTCTATTCCTAAACAAGCATGCAAAATCTCATGGAGCTCAGAAATGCAACTCCGTTAGGATTTTTTTTCCCAGAGGAGGAATTGCTAAGAGTCCCTAAAATTGTTTGGGATGCGACTTGAAACTGGGCATAAAACAAAAACCGAGACTCGGATTGAGGAATCGTCGACTTCGATTGATTCCTCGGATAGGATTTTAGCTAGAGCACCCCTCTCTCCTAGGTTCCATGCCTCAAAATGTTCTTTACTCATTGATGTCAAGAACTAGTGTTTTGCTCAGTTTGAAGCAAAACCAACATTTGGATTAAGGGGTCCAATTTATGAAACCGTGCCTCAGGAGTAGATGGAAAATATAGTCACCTATTCCATGCCAAAAGAATATTGCAGCATCTCATAGAACTCAAAAATGTTTCTCCGTTAGTCTTTTCTTCCCTGAGCAAGAATTTGCCAAGAGTCCCCGAAATGGTTTGAGATGTGACTTGAAACTCGACATAAAATGAAAAACGAGACTCAGATTGAGGAACCATCATCTCTGTTGGATTCCTAACATATGATTTTAGCTATAGCACCCCTCAGTCCCGGCTCCAACCTCTCGGAAGTTGTTTTTTTCATCGAATTCGATAACTAGTGGTTTTGTTAGTAACAAGAAATGCAACATTTGGATTTAGGGGTCCAATTTATGAAACCATGCATCGGGAGTGGATGGACAATGTGGTCACCTATTCCATGCCTAAACAAGCATTCAAAATCTGAGGGAGCTCAAAAATGTTACTCCATTAGGCTTTTATGCCTCGAGGAGAAAACACCTCAACCTACAAGGTTGACACCTCAACAATTGGAGGAAAGAAAAGAAAAAGGTTTATGATTTAATTGTGACATAAAGTACAATAAGGGACATAAGTGTGGTGAGAATAAATTATTTTACATAGATTGTGAAGAGGAAGAAGAACAAGAACAAGAACCATCTCAAGATGAAAACGTAGAAGCAATTTCGTCTGAAGATTTGACTCCCACGATATCGTGTAATGCATTGGATGGAATTAGCACTCCTGAAACCCTCAAGATCAAAGGATACATCAAAAAGAAAAAGGTAATAGTCCTAATTGATTATGGAAGTACTCATAATTTCATTCACTATAAATTAGCCAAATCTCTCAATTGCTTTGTATATCCAACGCCAGAGTTTCAAGTAATGATTGCAGATGGAGGAACTATCAATTGCTCAGGAAAATGCTATAAGATGAATCTTAACATGGGGGAATATGTAATGAATAGTACAATGATTGTTATACCCATGGGTGGTGCTGATGGTGTACTATGAATCCAATGGTTACTATCATTAGGAACAATGGCTTTTAATTTTCAAGAACTTTTCATGAAATTTTCATTGGAAGGAAAAGAAATTGAGTTAAGAGGTATCACAAGGAAACCCGGTAAGGTGATAAGCTCT
>JZKD02S1846504.1:214114-245171 GCA_000966675.3 Picea glauca | reverse complement strand
ATCATGTCATACATCCTACATAGTTCAAGGACTTGTATGATATGTTTGAATCATCCTTCCCTTAATTTTGAATGAACTGTCAAATCATCCCGGTAATATGCCATACACCATATCATTCATGTTTGGTCAAGCTGAATGTTGTTCGACACAATCTATTAAGACACAAAGGACGTGTGTTTCTTATAAGTTAAGCGTGGCTGGAGTTAATCATTTGGGATTTTGGCCCTTAGGCCCAAATTTCGAACTAAGACGCTCTGATACCATATGTAATGCCCATA
Organism: Picea glauca; assembly: GCA_000966675.3. Lineage (NCBI taxonomy): Eukaryota > Viridiplantae > Streptophyta > Pinopsida > Pinales > Pinaceae > Picea > Picea glauca. Next base: position 244,893 of record JZKD02S1846504.1, on the reverse strand, counting down.
TACTTCTAAACATCATTAAGTTTCATATATCTTTTATTGAGTAACGGAAACAATAACTTTCTAGCATAATATTGAATTTTCATAACAACATCTTCAGTGACTTAGATTTATCCACAAATACTAATTACATGGCAGAAAGAAATAAATACATAACTTAACAAAGTACCTAGTTCTGATGCTAATTGTTGTTGCCACTGCCTTGCTTCTCCCTGCTACACAGATCAACCCTTCCACAAACAGGAAAATAACTACCCAAAACTACTGTCCTCCCTTCCAACTAGGAAAACTACGTAGCTCCAGGATATCTACGGATATCCTGGCCATCCATGCCCAAAACCTCTAGAAACTCAGTACCTCCCCTGATCAAAGCCACAGTCTCAAAACTCTGTGCTCACAGTAAGTCCAAAAGTCCACAAAATACAACAGTGCACAGAAAATTGCTGCTCACAGCAAATCACAACCGTCCAGAGGCTCTCTGCTCACGAAAAAACACAACCGTCTAGAGGCTCTCTGCTCACGGGAAAGCACAATAGTCTCTGCCGCTACAGTCGGCTCAACAAATACAGTCCGCAACATCCATCCCTGCCGAATGGTGTGCACATCCCCCTCTTCCCTCCCTTATTCCTCCCGATTGCCTCATGCAGTTACTCCTCCAACCACCCTGTGTCCTCCGTCCTTCGTCATGAGTTAATGTTTTATCTCCTCGGGATCCATGGCTATCCCTCTCTGCATACGCCACCATTTTTATATCATTTTTCATTGATCTCTTAAATTTTATTTCACGGGTCATTAAATGTAATCTGTAATTTGAATTATTACTCAGTTAACCATAATTAATTTCTTTAATTAATTTTACTTTATAATATTTAAGCATGTATCCAATTAGGGTCGTTACAGTGACATGCCTCGAAAGTTTTTTTTCTCATTGATTTCGAGAACTAGTGTTTTTCTCAGTTTAAAGCAAACCAACATTTGAATTAAGGGGTCCAATTTATGAAACCATGCCTTGGGAGAAGATGGAAAATATAGTTACCTAGTCCACGCCTAAAAAATCTTGCAACATCTCATGAAACTAAACAATGTTGCTTCGTTAGTCTTTTATGCCCTGAGCAGGAATTGACCAAGAGTCCCCAAAATGGTTTGGGATGCCACTTGAAACTGGGCATTAAATGACAACCAAGACTTAGATTAAGGAACCATCATCTTTGTTGGATATCTGACATAGGATTTTAGCTAGAGCACCTCTCACTCGCGGTTCCAACCCCTTGAAAGTAGTTTTTTTCATCGATTTCGATAACTAGTGCTTTGCTCAGTAACAAGCAATGCAACATTTGGATTTTGGGGTCCAATTTACAAAACCAAACCTCAGAAGAAAATGGACAATGTGGTCACCTAGTCAATTCCTAAAAAGCATGCAAAATCTCAGTGAGCTCAAAAATGTTGTTGTGTTAGGCTTTTATGCCCTGAGGAGGAATTGCCAAGAGTCCTTGAAATGGTTTGGGATGCGACTTGCAACTGGGCATAAAATGAAAAACAAGACTCAGATTGAGTAACCGTCGACTCCGATGGATTCTTGGGATAGGATTTCAGCTAGAGAACCCCTCTCTCCCATGTTCCATGCCTCGAAAGTTTTTTTACTCATTGATTTTGAGAAATAGTGTTTTGCTCAGTTTGAAGGAAACCAACATTTGGATTAAGGGGTCCAATTTATGAAATCATGCCTCGGGAGAGGATGGAAAATATATTCATCCAGTCCACGCCTAAAAAATCTTGTAACATCTCACGGAACTCAAAAATGTTTCTCCGTTAGGTTTTTATGCCCTTAGGAGCAATTGGCCAAGAGTCCCTGAAATGGTTTAGGATGCGACTTGCAACTGGGCATATAACAAATATTGAGATTCGTATTAAGGAACTGTCATCTCTGTTAGATTCCTGGGATAGGATTTTATATAGATAACCCCTCACTCATGGGTGCCATCCCTCAGAAGTTGCTTTAATCATGGATTTCGTGAACTAGTGTTTTTCTCAGTTTGAAGCAATGAAGCATTTGGATTTAGCGGAAAATTTACGAAACCATGCCTTGGGAGAGGATGGATAATTTGGTCACCTAGACGATGCCTAAATAATCTTACATCATTTCACAGAACTCAAAAATGTTGCGGTGTTATTCTTTTATGCCCTGAGTGAGAATAGACCAAGATTCCTTGAAATGGTTTGGGATGCGACTTGCAACTGGGCATGAAAAAAAAACCAAGACTCGGATTGAGGAATCATTATCTTTATTGCATTCTTGGCATAGGATTTTATCTGGAACACCCCTCACTCTCAGTTCTAACCCCTCAGAAGTTGTTTTTTTCATCGATTTCGATAACTAGTGCTTTGCTCAGTAAGAAACAATGCAACATTTGGATTTAGGGGTCCAATTTACGAAAAAATAACTCAGGAGAGGATGGACTATGTTGTCACCTAATCCATTCCTAAAAAGTCATGCATAATCTCATGAATCTCAAAAATGTTTCTCTGTTAGGCTTTTATGCACAAAGGAGAAATTGCGAAGAGTCCTTGAAATGGTTTGGGATGTGATTTGCAACTGGGCATAAAACGAAAAACCGAGACTGGATTGATGAACCATCAAATTCGATGGATTCCTGGGATAAGATTTAAGCTAGATCACCCCTCTCTCCTTGGTTCCATGCCTCAGAAGTTGATTTATTCATTGATTTCGATAACTAGGTTTTTGCTCAGTTTCAAGAAAACCAACATTTGGATTAAGGGGTCCAATTTATGAAACCATGCCTCAAGAGAGGATGGAAAATATAGTCACCTATTCCATGCAAAAAAAATATTACATCATCTCACGGAAATCAAAATTGTTGCACCATTAGTCTTTTATGCCCTGAGCGGGAATTTTCCAAGAGTCCCCGAAATGGTTTGGGATGTAACTTGCAACTGGGCATAAAATGAAAACCGAGACTCGAATGGAGGAACTGTCATATATGTTGGATTCCTTGCATAATATTTTAGCTATAGCACTCCTCACTCCCGGTTCCATCCTCTCGGAAGTTATGTTTTTCATCGATTTCGATAACTAGTGGTTTCCTCAGTAAGAAGCAATGCAACATTTCGATTTAGGGGTCCAATTTATGAAACCATGCCTCAGGAGAGGATGGAAAATGTGGTCACCTAGTGCATACCTAAACAAGCATGCATAATCTCAAGGAGCTCAAAATTTTTTCTCTGTTAGGCTTTTATGCCCCGAGGAGCAATTTCCAAGAGTCCCCGAAATGGTTTGGGATGTGACTTGCAACTTGCATAAAACAAAAATGAAGACTCAGATTGAGGAACCGTCGACTCCGATGAATTCCTGGGATAGGATTTCAGATAGAGCACCCATCTATCCTGGGTGCCATGCTTCAAAAGTTTCTTTACTTATTGATTTCAAGAACTAGTGTTTTCTTCAGTTTGAAGAAAACCAACATTTGGATTAAGGCATCCAATTTACAAAACTGTGCCTTGGGAGAGGATGAAAAATATATTCACCTATTCCACGCCTAAACAATCTTGCAGCATCTCACGAAACTCAAAAATGTTGCTCCGTTAGGTTTTTATGCCCTCAGGAGCAATTGGACAAGAGTCCCAGAAATGGTTTGGGATGCGACTTGCACCTAGGCATATAACGAATATCGAGAATCGGATTAGGGAACCATCGAATCCGATGGATTATAGGGATAGGATTTCATCTATATCACCCCTCACTCATGGGTGCCATTCCTCAAAAGTTGCTTTAATCATGGATTTCGAGAACTAGTGCTTTGCTCAGTTTGACACAATGCAACATTTTGATTTAGGGGCCAATTTACGAAACCATGCCGCAAGAGAAGATGGATAATTTGGTCACCTATTCCATGCCTAAACAATCTTACATCATCTCAAGGAACTAAAAAATGTTTCTTTGTTAGTCTTTTATGCCCTGAGCGAGAATTGCCCAAGATTCCCCGAAATGGTTTGGGATGCGACTTGCAACTAGGCATAAAATGAAAATCGAGACTCAGATTGAGGAACCCTCATCTCTGTTGCATTCCTGGCATGGGATTTTAGCTAGATCACCCCTCACTCCCGGTTCCAACCCCTCATAAGTTGTTTTTTTCATCAATTTCGATAACTAGTGCTTTTGTTAGTAAGAAGAAATGCAACATTTGGATTTCGGGGTTCAGTTTATGAAACCATGCCTCAGGAGTGGATGGTAAATGTGGTCACCTGGTCCATGCCTAAACAAGAATGAAGAATCTCATGGAGCTCAAAAATGTTTCTTTGTTTGGATTTTATGCCCGGAGGAGGAATTGCGAAGAGTCCCCGAAATGGTTTGGGATGTGACTTGCAACTAGGCTTAAAACCAAAACCAGGACTTGGATTGAGGAACCGTCGACTCTGATGGATTCCTGGGATAGGATTTCAGCTAGATCGCCCCTCTCTCCTGGGTGTCATGCCTCGAAAGTTGCTTTACTCATTGATTTCAAGAACTATTGTTTTTCTTAGCTTGAAGCAAACCAACATTTGGTTTAAGGGGTCCAATTTATGAATTCATGCCCCAGAAGAGGATGGAAAATATCGTCACCTAGTCCATGCCTAAACAATATTGCAACATCTCATGGAACTCAAAAATGTTGCTCCGTTAGTCTTTTATGGCTTGAACGGGAATTGGCCAAGAGTCCTTGAGATGGTTTGAGACACGACTTGCAGCTGGGCATAAAGTGAAAACTGAGACTCAGATTGAGGGACCGTCATCCCTATTGGATTCCTGGAATAGGATTTTAGCTATACCACCCCTCACTCCCGATTCTAAACCCTCAGAAGTTGTTTTTTTCATCGATTTCGATAACTAGTTCTTTTCTCAGTAAGAAGAAATGAAACATTTGGATTTAGGGGTCCAATTTACGAAACCATGCCTCGGGGAGGATGGAAAATGTGGTGACCTATTCCATGCCTAAACAAGCATGGAAAATCTCACAGAGATAAAAAAATGTTGCTTCGTTAGGCTTTTATGCCCGGAGGAGGAATTTCCAAGAGTACCCGAAATGGGTTGGTATGTGACTTGCAACTGGGCATAAAACGAAATTCGAGAATTGGATTGAGGAACCGTCAACTCTGATGGATTCCTGGGATAGAATTTCAGCTAGAGAAGCCCTCATTCTCAGGTTCCATGACTCGAAAGCCACTTTACTCATTGATTTCAAGAACTAGTGTTTTTCTTAGCTTGAAGCAAACCAACATTTGGATTAAGGGGTCCAATTTATGAAACTGTGCCTCAGGAGAATATGGAAGATATAGTCACCTATTCCACGCCTAAACAATATTTCATTATCTCATGGAACTCAAAAATGTTGCTCCGTTAGGTTTTTATGCCCTCAGGAGAAATTGGCAAAGAGTCTCTGAAATGGTTTGGGATGCGACTTTAAACTGGGCATATAACGAATATCTCGACTCGGATTAAGGATCCATCGAATCCAATTGATTTCTAGGATAGGATTTCATATATAGCACCCCTCACTCATGGGTGCCATGCCTCAAAAGTTGCTTTAATCATGGATTTCGAGAACTAGTGTTTGGCTCAGTTTGAATCAATGGAGCATTTGGATTTAGGGGCCAATTTTAGAAACCATGCCTCGGGAGGGGATAGATAATTTGGTCTCCTATTCCATGCCTAAAAAATCTTGCAAAATCTCACGGAACTCAAAAATGTTGTTCCGTTAGTCTTTTATGCACTAAGCGGGAATTGGCCAAGAGTCCATGAAATGGTTTGGGATGCGACTTGATGCTGCACATAAAATGAAAACTGAGACTCGGATTGAGGAATCGTCATCTTCGTTGGATTCTTGGCATAGGATTTTAGCTAGAGCACCCCTCACTCTCGGTTCCAATCCCTCGGAAGTTGTTTTTCTCATCGATTTTGATAACTAGTTCTTTGCTCAGTAAGAAACAATGCAACATTTGGATTTAGGGGTCCAATTTAAGAAACCATGCCTCGGGAGAGGATGGACAATGTGGTCACCTATTCCATGCCTAAAAAATCATGCATAATCTCAGGGAGCTCAAAAATGATACATCATTAGGCTTTTATGCCTGGAGGAGGAATTGGCCAAGAGTCCCCGAAATGGTTTGGTATGCGACTTGCAACTAGGTATAAAACAAAAACTGAGACTCAGATTGAGGAACCATCGACTTTGATGGATTCCTGGCATAGGAGTTTGGCTAGATCACCCCTCACTCCTAGTTCCAACCCCTATGAAGTAGTTTTTCTCATCGCTTTCAATAACTAGTGCTTTGCTCAGTAAGAAGCAATGAAACATTTGGATTTAGGGGCCAGTTTATGAAACCATGCCTTAGGAGAAGATGGATAATTTGGTCACATAGTGCATGCCTAAACAAGATTGCATCATCTCACATAACTCAAAAATGTTGCTTCGTTAGTATTTTATGCCTTGAGCGAGAATTGGCCAAGAGTCCTCGAAATGGTTTGGGATGCGACTTGTAACTGGGAATAAAACAAAAACCGAGAATCCGATTGAGGAACTGTCGTCGTTGTTGGATTCCTGGCATAGGATTTTAGCTAGATCACTGGTCACTCCTCGTTCTAACCCCTCATAAGTTGTTTTTTTCATCGATTTTGATAACCAATTCTTTTCTGAGTAAGAAGCAATGAAACATTTGGATTTAGGGGTCCAATTTATGAAACCATTCCTCAAGAGAGGATGGACAATTTTATCACCTATTCCATGCATAAAAAAGCATGCAAAATATCATGGAGCTCAAAAATGCTACTCCGTTAGGATTTTATGGATCGAGGATGAATTGCCAAGAGTCTCTGAAATGGTTTGGGATACGACTTGCAACTGGGCATAAAATGAAAACCGAGACTCAGATTGAGGAACTGTCAACTCTGATGGATTCTTGGGTTAGGATTTCAGCTAGAGAACCCCTCTCTCCCAGGTGCCATGCCTCAAAATTTTCTTTAATCATTGATATCGAGAACTAGTGTTTTGCTCAGTTTGAAGGAAACCAACATCTGGATTAAGGGGTCCAATTTATGAAACCGTGCCTCAGGACTAGATGGAAAATATAGTCACTTATTCCACACCTAAAAAATATTGCAATATCTCACTGAACTCAAAAATGTTGCTCTGTTAGGTTTTTATGCCCTTAGGAGCAATTGGCCAAGAGTCCCCGAAATGGTTTGGGATGTGACTTGCAACTGGGCATATAACAAATATGGAGACTCAGATTAGGGAAATTTTGTCTATGTTGGATTCCTGGGATAGGATTTCGTCTAGATCACCCCTCACTCACGGATTCCATGCCTTAGAAGTTTCTTTAATCATGGATTTCGAGAACTAGTGTTTTTCTCAGTTTGAAGCAATGCAACATTTGGATTTAGGGGTCAATTTATGAAACCATGCCTCGGGAGAAGATGGATAATTTGGTCACCTATTCCACGCCTAAAAAAGCTTGCAACATCTCACGGAACTCAAAAATGTTTCTCAGTTAGTCTTTTATGCCCTTAGCGGAAATTAACCAAGAGTCCCCGAAATGGTTTGGGATGCGACTTGCAACTGGGCATAAAATTAAAACCGAGACTCAGATTGAAGAATCGTCGTCTCTATTGGATTCTAGGCATAGGAGTTTAGCTAGAGATACCCTTAGTCCCGGTTCCAATGCCTTAGAAGTTCTTTTTTTCATCGATTTCAATAACTAGTGCTTTACTCAGTAAGAAGCAATGCAACATTTGGATTTAGGGGTCCAATTTATGAAACCATGCCTTGGGAGAGGATGGACAATGTGGTCACCTAGTCCATGCCTAAACAAGCATGTAAAATCTCATGGAGCTCAAAAATGCTAGTCCGTTAGGTTTTTATGCTCGGAGGAGGAATTTCCAAGAGTCCCTAAAATGGTTTAAGATGCGACTTGCAACTTGGCATAAAATGAAAACCGAGACTCGTATTGAGGAACTGTCGACTCCGGTGGATTCCTGGGATAGGATTTCAGCTAGATCGCCAATTTTAATTTCTTTACTCATTGATTTCGAGAATTATCATGTTGCTTAGTTTGAAGCAAACCAACATTTGGATTAAGGGGTTCAATTTATGAAATTGTGCCTTGGGAGTGGATGGAAAATATATTCACCTAGTCCACACCTAAAAAATCTTGTAGAATCTCACAGAACTCAAAAATGTTGCTCAATTAGTCTTTTATGCCCAGAGCAGGAATTGGCCAAGAGTCCCCGAAATGGTTTGGGATGCGACTTGAAACTAGGCATAAAACGAAAACCGAGACTTGGATTGAGGAACCGTCATCTATGTTGGATTCTTGGAATAGGATTTTAGATAAAGCACCCCTCACTCCTGGTTCCAACCCCTCAGAAGTTGTTTTCTTTGTCGATTTCAATAACTAGTGGTTTGCTTAGTAGTAAGCAATGAAACATTTGGATCTAGGGGTCCAATTTACGAAACCATGCCTCAGGAGAGGATGGACAATGTGGTCACATATTCCATGCCTAAACAAGCATGTAGAATCTCATGGAGATAAACAATGTTTCTTTGTTTGGATTTTATGCCCAAAGGAGGAATTGCTAAGAGTCCCCGAAATGGTTTGGGATGCGACTTGCAACTAGGCATAAAAAGAAAAGCGAGACTTGGATTGAGGAACCGCCGACTTTGATGGATTCCTGGGATAGGATTTCAGCTAGATCACTCCTCTCTCCTGGGTGCCATGCCTCGGAAGTTGCTTTACTCATTGATTTCGAGAACTAGTGTTTTGCTCAACTTGAAGGAAACCAACATTTGGTTTAAGGGGTCCAATTTATGAAACCATGCCTCGGGAGTGGATGGAAAATATCATCACCTATTCCACATCTAAACAATCTTGCAGCATCTCACAGAACTCAAAAAAGTTGCTCCATTAGTCTTTTATTACCTGAGCGGGAATTGGCCAAGATTCCCTGAAATGGTTTGGGATGCGACTTGAAACTGGGCATAAAATGAAAACTGATACTTGGATTGAGGAACCGTCATATTTGTTGGATTCCTGGCATAGGATTTTAGCTAGAGCACCCCTCACTCCTAGTTCCAACCTCTCGAAAGTTTTTTTTTTCATCGATTTTGATAAATAGTGATTTGCTCAGTAAGAAGCATTGCAACATTTGGATTTAGGGGTCCAATTTACGAAACCATGCCTCGGTTCCGGATGGACAATCTAGTCACCTATTCCATGCCTAAACAAGCATGCAAAATATCAGGGAGCTCAAAAATGTTGTATGATTAGGATTTTATGCCCAGAGGAGGAATTGACCAAGAGTCCCCAAAATGGTTTGGTATGCGACTTGGAACTGGGCAAAAAATGAAAACTGAGACTCAGAATGAGGAATCGTTGACTCTGATGGATTCCTGGCATAGGATTTCTGCTAGAGCACACCTCACACCCATTTCCAACCCCTATGAAGTAGTTGTTTTCATTGATTTTGATAATTAGTGCTTTGCTCAATAAGAATCAATGCAACATTTAGATTTAGGGGCCAATTTACGAAACCATGCCTCGGGAGCGGATGGATAATTTGGTCACCTATTACATTCCTAAACAATGATGTCCCCACATAATATTTGAGATCATCCAAATAGTATTAAAAACAGACCTTGTATACTCCCAGAGAGTTTGTGTGAAAAATTAGGGCCAAAAATCCCTTTGGTTGGGCGGGGGGTAGTGACGATGAGTCCAAAATATGGTGCACTTTTGACAACATTATAAAGCATAAAAATATGTTTTTTTTTGTGCTACATACATAATTATATGGTATATTACCCCTCATTTTGGTATAGGGTAACAACCCTAGTGAATTCATTCACTAGCCTTTGGATTTTTTATCACCTGTAGACAATTGAGAAACCTACTTGGTTCCGCGTATCTTGTTGAGGTAGAGGATTTCATGGAATATTTGTTGATAGATGATGCAATACTTGATGTTGCATGGTGTCTTGTTGAGTTTCTACATGGCATTAGTTTCATTCATATTTTTGGGCATCTTCACATTTCCCATTGTAATTCACATTTATCGAGGTAATTCATGATTCCCAAAGCATTGATAATTTTTTTTTTGGCTATTCTTGGTTAACCAAATCTTCTCATGCCTTAGCACATTCCAAAATTATGAAAGCTCACCTTATTAACTCATTTTGAGGCATATGTCACGTCAATTGATGAGATGTCCACCTTGGAGTTTGCATGAAGTTTTCATTTGGCATGTGTGGGTTTGTTCAACCATCCAATGAATCGTAGAAGACATTGGAATGATTTAAGGAGGGTGATTACACCTTGTTGGATTCACATTTGACATATTAGAGCTGATTTAGCAGAGGTTGTCCATTGTTTAGGGTTACATTCATCACTTGTGAAGCCTTATTCACCTTGAAAATCCATCTATCCACCTCGAAGGGGATTGTAAGTCCTTTTTTACATGTTTGATTAGGATTTGTATACCTTCACACAACACTTATGGAGCCTATTTGGAGGGGCCACCCCCTCTTAAAGGGTTTTTCCTTTTGGTTCTTATATAATCCCTAATCCTTGAATGAAATAATCCCATTCTTAAGAGGGCTTCCTCTTAACCTCATTGGCCATTTGATTCATCTTGAATCCGTTTTCCTAGTTGGATCTGGAATTGATATAAGCTTCATTCCATCACCTATATTTGAAACCCTAAAACCCCAAAAACTCCATTTTACTAAGATTCGGAAAAATACATATATTACAAAATTAATCTTTACTACTTAGAAATCATACAAAATGGATGCCAAGAAGACAAATTAAAAGTCCAACGTCCATATTTGTGGCGAATTACTAGAGAAAGAAAAGAACAAGGTTAAGATCGGGAAAATTTGACATTAAGTTTAACAATGCCAAAATCTAGCACACACACCTACCTAGGGTCCGACATGATGTTGTTCTCACCCTGTGTTCTATTATTCTGACACACCTGCAAAACACCTGCTATATTTTTCCAAATAAGGTAACGGTGAGACCCTTGCGACCTTAGAGAAACACCAATGGAGCTCACGACTCGAAATGCCTGTTGTTCTCTCCTACATGTCGGTCTTGTTGTGGTGTGAATGCATGGCAGAATATTTCTTTTTTGTGGAAGGTGTGAATGCAAGGACTGGGTTCTCTCGTCCCTCTCAGGCTTCCTGTGGTTTTCTTCTCCATGGAGGATTCTCTCCTCCCTCTCTCACTTTTTGTGGTTCTCTCCTGCCTAGCGGGTTCTCTCCTCCCTCTCGATTGAATTTATGTGGTGTGAATGCATTAGGGATCAATATTGTTGTGGTTTGAATGCACTAAGGCATGGGCTTAATTCTTGGCATTTGTTTTCTTTTGTTTCTTTTTTTTTAAATTTGTTTTTTTTTGTTTGATTTTTTTTGTTTTGTTTTTTTTTTAATGTTTTTAATACTAATTTTCATTTTTTTTATTTTTTTTTAATGTTTTTTAGGTTTTGTTTTTTGTTTTAACACATGTTTTTTAATGTTTTTAATATATTAATTATAATAATAATAATAATCTATTTTTTATGGTCACGGTCAAGCCAGACACCAAATTGGTGTATGAGACCTCCTCCGCCCAACAATTTTACTGGTAAGGTAGACCATGACCATGAAGTTTTACCATGGCACAATCTGTGTGGCCTACCACATGATCAAAATACTTGCATTGTATCCAAAGAAATTTTTCAACAAGTCGGTGAGATTAACAAGGATGGACCTAGTGAATTAAACAACTATATTGTGGGTGAGTGGCCTGACATGATCTATAATGTTTCCAACTATCCTAATGAAAAAGAGAAAGGAGTGAAGGGAAAGGGTCTAGATTTAGCTACCATTGCTAGATATTTAACACCCAAACCATCTCAAGAAGAGATAAGAAGGAGGATCTGAGAGAAGGATTGGGTCACATATCAATCAAGGGGTATCATTAATGTCCAAATGGGATATGGGATCCATGACTAGGTTATTTATGAACAAATAATTAGTATTAAGGTCTAACCAATGTCAATGGAGATAAACAATAGTATTATGTCATAAATGAAGAGTCTCGAGTCAAGCACCCAAAATAAAAACCATGAAGATTCTCAAGTTATGTCATTGAAATCATCCTTGAACCATGACACATGACATTCATAGGGTATATTTGGCCTACTAGATGAATATGTGTGCCATGATTCAACCACAACAAAGGCCCTAAAAAAGAGCATGTCTCGGTTCCAAACATGGCATAGTTATTGGGTACATCATGGTTAGGGTTTTGTAGCACTTGAGTGGGATATGCAGGACCTAAATGACCTTCTTAGGCTCAATCGTCATGAACAACACCCATAAACCACAACAAAATCCCTCTCTAGGGAGTCCTTAGCATCAGAGTTGAATAAGGACACCATTTGGAGGGTTTTTGCAGTAAGGACAGGTAGAGAGGCCTTAACCAATAGATCACTCATTTGTAAGGCTTCCTTGAAGTCCTCCAATCTATAGGATACATGTGCCATGACTAGGTTTTGTTCTCTAGAAATGGGTCTTAACACCTAAAAATGGTTAAGGGGATGATTAAAGGACTGAATCCATAATTGAACCTTCTCAAGCTCATGTTCCATGAACAACACCTAGACCATAACCTTTTATATGTTTTTCATACCACATATGGGTCTCGGGGCCTTGACCATGGTTGTGGTAGGAAACAAGACTCAATCCCTTAACTTGCATGGTCAAGGAAGGGAAACAACAACTCAAGCCCCAAACATATCATATCTAGATCAAGCACCATGAACAAGTCTATAGGTCACCACAAAAGGCCATGGATGGGTGAACAAGTCATCGCGAGCCTTGAACAAGTCCTCAAACCAACATAATAGAATTGTGGCCTTTAAGAGGGATATAGGCATCATGATTAGGTTTTGTACATTGAAAATGGGTGTAGAGGCATAAACAAGGGAAGTTGGAAACAATGGCCTAAACCCTTAACTAAACATTCTCGAGCTTAACCACCATCGAAAACACCTAAAAACCATGACACGAGTCCTCTCTAGGGAGTCTTTGGCATCCAATTTGAATATGGGTGACATTATGAGGTCTTATTGATCATCATGGATGGGTCTTAGGTTCATGACTATAGTTGATGAAAGGAAATAAGAGTAGCTTCAACCCTAAACCTTACTTCTCAATCTCAAGAACCATAGAAAAATAGTCAAGCCACCACATGTGACCTATGTAACATATCATTCACCTCCAAGTGGAATTTGGGCACCATGAATAAGTTAGTCTTGAACCAAGAATGGGTCTCAAGGTCTAACCAAGCTTAAGGGAGGGAAACAAGGGACTTGTTCCCTAAGTGAACATTCTTAAGACTTGTTCCCTAAGTGAACATTCTTAGGCTTAACATTCTTAGAGTGGATAAGGTAGTTGTTTTACTATTTCCTTTCGTTGAGTGAGAGTGAGAAAAAATGCATAGTGTTGGTCTCTTGGAAAAAAGTAGCAATTCCCAAATCACAAGAAGAATGGGGTCTCAAGAATATCTTTTTTTTCTTAAAGTATTTAGTTGATAAAAATGTTTGGAGTCTCCTCCAAGGTACCAAATTATGTGTGCATGTCATAAAGGATAAATACATAGTTCTATACTTAGTGGAGGAATAGGTAATATTTCCTGTTAAAGAATACCAAAATTCCTCAGTTATTTGAAAACCAATTGTCACATCATTCCCTCTGATTGGAAATTTCTTGGTATGGCATGTTGGAAAGGGAGATAATGTCCAATTAGGGTTGGAATTGTGGGTAGGAATAATAGAATCCTTCAATTTACCTATATCCCTCATTCAATAAATAAATCATAGAGTCTTCAACACTCTGAGGAAAATTTCAAAAGAACCCATTGAAACTTGTAGTTGGAAATAATAGCTCTCTTGGAGAGAGTTTGGTCTTAGGGAGGATCGTGTGGCAATATTGAATGACTTCACAAGAATCCTTAAAAATATTATTTATAATACTTGGTGAGGAGGAGGATCAACTTGTATGGTATTTTAATCCTTTTAGTAGATATGATCCAAGCCTAGGTTGTAAAGCACTTATAGTAGTGGGAAGTGAGATCCCACTTTTTGGTCATGAAAATTAATCTAGAAATTGAAATTCCTAGCTAGATAAATAAATAAAATTGTGGTTTGTCTTAAATAATAAATCTCTAACTTGGCACATCCTACAAAAAATAAATTTTGAAGGCCCTGGTGGGTGTTGTCTCTATGAATCTAAAATTGAAGTTAACTTCCATCTTCTCTTGTCTTTCCCCTACTCTATGAAAGTTTGGTGGAAGATACATGGGATAGAAATATAATATCCATAATTCATGGAGACGGGAATCCATATAAAAATATCTCACATGATGGTGTGAGAAGAAGAAAACTAAAAGGTACAAATTCCTCCCACTCTCTATTGCTTCGGGAATATGGTTGGCCAAGAACATGCTTTGACAGTATGTGAGGGTTTCAAGACTCAATGATGTATGATGTCCCCACATAATATTTGAGATCGTCCACATTTGAATCAAATTTCATCATTTTTCACCTCTCATTGTCATCATTCGTCATTCCCTTCTATTGAATCGATGTCGAAACTCTCTTGAAATTTGACATGGAACTTCAAATACACTCATCATAAAGTTATTCCACCGAACCCGCATAATATTTAAGGATATCATAACACCCATCACAATACTTAAGTATTTTTTATGTCCCCACATAATACTTAAGGAGGGATTGATTATTGAATTACCAAGTCGAGTAAATGTCACAGAAGCTTCAATTCACCCACCATAAATATCATGCACCGACCCTGCATAGTGAGCAGTGAATCGGGCCAACGTTGATATTTCTTCAATATGTGTCTGTATGCATTGAAATTATACATGGTTAGACTATAAACCCTCCCATATCATTAAGGCATGTGAATAGTCTATCTATGTCAAATTTCAATGCATACAGATACAATTTGAAAAAAATTCAACGTTGGCCCCATTCACATGTCACTGTTGCCCGCCTCTAGTATTTTTATGGTGTTGATTAAGAAATAAAAAAAAAGAGGGATTTTTAATCACAACTATGACATAGATACATTGTATATACATTAATGTATAACCTAAAATAAAAATGAAGAAAGACTGATGAAAAATTAAAACTTGCGTCAACCAAATTGTGTACTTTGAAAGAAAATTAGGGTTTATGGTTTACATGATGAATTGATGATGGAATAAAGTGGGTGTGTGAGTGAAATTTGAGTCCATAAACCATCCCATATCGTTAATACATGCAAATATTCTATCCATGTCAAATTTTAGTGCATACAAAAACTTTTTGAAAAATTTTCAACATTGGCCCCATTCACAGGTCACTATTGTCGGTGTTTAGTCATAGTACAATTTATGTTCCTTGTTCCTTATTCTATGTTCCTCATTCCTCTTTCCTCATTCCTTGTTCCATGTTCCTCATTCCTTGAACATGGTGTAGTCCCCAAGATCCATTATTTTTGTACAAAACATACTAATGGCATAAAATGTCCCACACAAAGACCAAATTAATATCCGCTACATAAGGCTTTTGTCTTTTCTCAAGGACTATGTAATGAATATCAATTATAAGAATATTCAAATAGGACCTAAGAACCTTAAGTTATTTCATTAACCATGGGTGACATAAAACTATCATTCAATAGTCAAATTGTTACATTTCATTATCAGGCATCATGTGTACTGACGGCTTGAGCCACCACAAAGGAAACATACAAAGAATATTTTTCTTATGAACAAGATATGGTACTATCCATTTTGAGGTTTTGCATAGTGATTGTTCTTATAGACTGCACTACATTGCACCATAATATAATCCCTACACTCCTTCCAAACCATGGAACACCATTCAAATTAGACACAATATTCTTGCGACAAATTAGTTATACTATTGACGAACATTTTTCGTCGATAATATAGCTAATTCGTCGCAAGATTATTTACATTCGTCTCTCTTGCGAAGATATAAAATGATGCTTGGATTCATTTCATATTTGGTTTATCAAATTGAAATTAAAATTTGATACTTTGCAAGCTAGCTAGACCTTGAGTCAAATACAAATATGAAATTTGGAATCATTAACATATCTACTAGAACATATGAAAAATAGGGTTTATGGTTTACATGATAATATGATGATGGAATAAAGAGTGTGTGTGAGTGAAATTTGAGTCCATAAACACTATCATATCATTAAGGCATCCAAATAGTATATCCATGTCAAATTTCAATGCATACAGATATAGTTTGAAAATATTTCAATGTTGGCCCCATTCACATGTCATTGTTACGTGCCTCTAGTATTTTTATGGTGTTGATTAATAAATAAAAGAAAAAGACAGATTTTTCATCACAACTATGACACAGATACATTCTATATACATTAATGTAGAACCTAAAATAAAAATGAATAAAGACTGAGGAAAACTTAAAACTTGCGTCAAACAAATTGTGTACTTTGAAAGAAAATTAGGGTTTATGGTTTACATGATGAATTGATGATGGAATAAATTGGGTGTGTGAGTGAAATTTGAGTCAAAAAACCCTCCCATATCGTTAAGGCATTTGAATAGTCTATCCATGAAAAAATTCAGTGCATACAAAAACTGTTTGAAAAAAATTCAACATTGGCCCCATTCATAGGTCATTGTTGTCGGTGTCTATAAATATGTTGAACCTGCACAGAATAGATATAGCTAAAAAATAATACACACATTTGCAGAGAGAATTGGAGAAATAATAAGAAGGAGAGAAAGAATGGAATAATTCTCATTAACCGTTGTGAAAAATGAATAGTTTACACGTGATATACTTTCTATAACTCAATGAGTTCAGCTTGAGGATAACCAATGCGCCATAGTGGTGGTCTAGACTGATCTGGACACACACCAACAGTTATGGGAGTGAACTTCCACCTAGTCTAGTCTCTCACATAGTTACGAGAGTGAACTGCCACCTAATTGAGTTAACTAGTCAACTAGTCTTTAGTTAACTAACTGAACAGAGAGTAGTGAGGAGTTAACTCAAGGAATCAAGGCTAATGCACCACTCTTGTGATGATACCAAGGAAAGTTTGAATTATCATGGTGATGATACCAATGTTGCATGGTGACAAAACCAATACAACATCTAAACTCAACTCAATTAGTCAAACTAAAGTGTCAACTGAAAGAGAATATTCTACAGGTGGAATATTCTCCCCTAAATTATAGGAGACTGGATAATGACTAATTATAACTAATAAACAAGGAAAAACCTTAGGAAAAAGAAATCCTATGTGTGTGTGAAGTAACTCCGACACCCCCCCACAACATCACTATGGTGAAAATAAATATTGGGTCCCGGCAACGAGGCCATGTTAGGTACCCAAGTACAAAAGATACATTGAAAATAAAGTGAGGAAAGAGGGGAAAAATAATGGGAACCCCCCCCCCCCTCTCAAGGTACAATGTATGTAAAAATAAGAACTAAAATTGCTAGGCAACTGTGTCCTTCAATCCAAGACGACTTCGCAGAGAATGGAATTTTTTCTCAGTGAAGGCCTTGGTGAAGATGTTTGTCGTCTTTTCTGATGAAGGATAGAACTATAAGTCAATGATACCCTCGTGTACTAAGTCTCGGATGTAGTGCATGTGGATCTCTATGTGATTCATCCGTTGCCTCTGAACTGGATCTTTACAGAACTTCAAAGTTCTTTGGTTGTCACACCATATGATGATCAGCCGATGAAACTGAATGCCCAACTCAGTGAGAAAATTTTGTAGCCACATAGCCTAAATGGTTATGTTAACTACCCCTCTATACTCTGCCTCGGCTGAATATAGAGAAATGGAAGCTTGCTTCTTGATCGACCAACAGATAGGCCCAGAACCAAGACTGAGTGAGTAACCATATGTGGACTTGCGATCAATGTTATCGCCAACCCAGTTAGAATCAGTAAACCCAATGAGATATAATGTAGAGTCTTATTCATAATGAATCAAAAAGGTGATGGTGCCCTGTACGTATCGAAGGATACACTTTGCAACCTTCAAATGTAGCTCATGCAGCTCCTGCATGAACCTAGAAACTGTGCCAACTACATAGAAGAGGTCTGGTATGGAGTGCGTGAGATACAACAAGTTCCCCACTAAGTGTCTGTACAATGTGTTGTTAACCAGTGGAGTCTCCCCACCATCCTCAAGTTTGACTCCTGAGAGAAAAGGAGTCGGAGCAGACTTGTAGTCTGTCATGTGAAATCTCTCAAGGAGATCTTGTGCATAATTGGCATGAGATAGTTTGTTGTTTGATGCATCCCGATTGATCTAGAGTCCAAGGAAGAAGTGTAGCGGACCCATTTCCATCATAAAAAAATTGTCATGTAGAATCCTCTTTATTGCAGCAATCACTGAAGTCGAGCATCTGGTGATCAACAAATCATCAACATGCAGAACTAAAACTATAAGTGAATCAGTCGTCCTGAGCATGTAGACATTCGGGTTTGATTTACAACGTAAAAATTTCTATGACAATAGATAGGAATCCATCTTGGCATACCATGCCCTTGGAGCCTACTTGAGGCCATAAAGGGACTTCTTCAGTCGACAGACCAAAGATGAGTCATGCATAAATCTCTGGGGTTGATCCATGTATATCTCCTCAGAGAGATCACCATGAAGAAATGCATTCTTCACATCCATCTGATGGACTTCGCATCCCTTGGCTTCCACAATGGTAGGTGCCAATCGTATGTAATCCATCTTCGCTACTGGAGCGAAGGTCTCATCATAGTCAATACCATGAACCTGCTGAAAGCCTTTGGCGACAAACCTGGCTTTGTATCTACTAATCTGTCCTTCCACTGCACTCTTGGTCCTGTAGACCCATCTACATCTGAAAATTTTCCTCCCAAAAGGAAGGGGAGCCAGATCCCAAGTCTGGTTCTCGAGGAGGGAGTTGTACTCCTCCTGCATGGAGGATTCCCAAAAGGGATTTCAACATAATAACATGAGATAATGACACAAGAAAATAACATGTTTCAACATAACATAATATAATATATTACATTACAAGTACAACACGTGTCATTAAGTACAACAATAATTTGAAAGAACATTTTGCATATAAATTGCAACTACTTACCTCATGTATTTTCCAATATCATATATAACTTGTTTGACGTTGTTGTCAAAGTCGTTTGGGAGAGATAGCGGTAGAACATACTGTTACAAAAAAATGAATCGTTATTTGTTTTGACCAAAGTAGACAAGAAAAAAAAAAAAAAAAAAAGATGTATAAGGCTAATATATATAAATATGTATAACAAAATTATTACCTTAATGAAGGTATGCCAATCATGTGTTTTTACCCCACCAAATTCACCTTTATTCATTAAGATATTATTTATGTTTGAAGCAAAACCCGTGGAAATTTTAATTATTTGAATGACCTCTTTTACAACATTGCTTTGTTGCTCTTGGTTTCAAGAATAAAAATGGTCATGATGGTATAAAAATGAAAGAGATTCTCTTGGTTTCAAGAATAATTTATCCTCTACTAAACAAGGAAAACCACGTGAAGGTGGAAGCTCATATGGCCCTTCCCCTCCCCCTCACATCACTCTCAATTGATCCCCAAAACCCAATCTATAAAATATAAAATATTTGAAAGCAACGCCCTATTAAGATTCATGCATAGAAACTACAAAACCAAAAATTAATGAAGGTACATGAAATTATGTGTTTCTAAATGATATTTTTAGTCTACCACGTACTTTAGTATATTGAAAAATATTTTTAGCTTTCACATAATAATTAAATAACATGTAACAAAGGATATAAAAACATCACATAAAACTCAAAAACATGTAATTAACCCATGACATTATAAGTAAATTATTTTAAGAGAACAATTCATACAAATTAAAATATTATATAGTCACGTACCTAATTCAACCTCAACATCTATGTAATCATCCTTATTATGTATCTTGATCTTCTTCATCAGACTTCACATCTATATCATCATCCGGTTCAAAAACAATGTTGAAAGGATTGATGATATCATCACTATCATCAATGTCATTTTCGAGCATATTTTCATCGAAATCATCATCAAGAATTGCAATATTGTCTCCTACACCTAGATCATGATATTCTTATTCTTCTTCATCTGTCTCCCTCCATGATCTTCCAGCTCTATCTGATCTGACGAATAATCTTTTTGATATTCAATATCATCTCTTTCCTATAAATGAGTATAATTAATTGGCCTTCCTCTTGGATCATATCTAACAACAAATGACCAATCCCTTTCACCTGGAACACTTGAGTAAAAGACGTGTTCACATTGTCTTGGAAAAACATAGAGATCATGTCCTCTTTCAAACGTTGTTGTTTTAAGCATTGGAAATCCGTTGGCATGTTGAATAACAGTTCTTTCCTCATCGTGTTCATGCATTCGTAACCTATACCATTTGACATCGAACAAAAATAATTTGAAGGAATTAAATTCACACTCCAGTATATCATTTAAATACCCATAGTATCTATTTTCAGATTCTCAAGGATGTCTGTCACTCCTAGAGGAAACATTAATGACCTGGAATACTGCAGTTATCCCACTATTAGAATTTTTCCTGGTTTCATCCAATTGTTTGATGCGAAATTTACGACCATTTCACCACATAGCCTTGTGGTGTTTCAATTGCAATATGTCAGATATGTAAAAGATGAATTTTCAATTAATAAATTAACATATATTTATATAACTATGAAATTATCTAAAAAATACAATACACATGTAGTCACATTAATATAATATAAAATAACTTAATAAAATGGGTGAATTTGCTTACCTGTCCATCTTTCAAACCATATGCTAAATACATTTCTCTTTGCATAACATTGGCATCTCCGTTACGATGAGCTTCTCTAACCAATTCAGACAGTCGTTGCCATGATAACCTACCTCCATTATGTTGTTTACATCTTTCAATCCATACATTCATCCAGTCAAGATTATTTGCAATCTATAAATGTAGTGCATCCCACTCTTCAACAATTGAATCAAAAAATCATAATTCACCAATATTAAATATTAGTTATAACGTCCAATATGCAGGTAATTATAAATATTAATAACTTATGAAATAAATTATATTAATATATTAATGAGTATGATCATATACAAAAAAAATGAAACTTTGTATCTATTATTAATATAATTTTTTACAATTATTAATATGTTACCTCTCATTTTTTTCATTCTACCTTACCCCAAGAGATGCTCCTGATCTTCAATTTTTTTTATGGAGTTCACTTCCCAAATGTGATCCACTGCATGCATAGTTGGCGCTGCTAATTTAGGAAGACACTGACTAATATACACCATGGATTGATATACCATATATCCCTCCACCATAGAACCCTCACGACGTGCTCTTTGTTTAACCAACGCCTTCAATGATTTCAATTGCCTCTCCACCATCCACATTGACCTTGTGTGAACATGTCCACAAATTTAAATCTCCTCAACGTGGTGTATGAGGTAGTGTTCTTGTGCATTGAAAAATGTTGAAGGTATGTACTTTTTCATTTCACACATTAGATGATGGATTTTTCTCTTCTAATACTTTATATCATCTTCATGGATTTATTTCAATGACAACCATCTACATGAGATAATGACACTAGAAAATAACATGTTTCAACATAACACAATATAATATATTACATTACAAGTGCAACACGTGTCATTAAGTACAACAATAATTTGAAAGAACATTTTGCATATAAATTGCAACTACTTACCTCGTGTATTTTCCAATATCATATATAACTTGTTTGACATTGTTGTCAAAGTCGTTTGGGAGAGATAGCGGTAGAACATACTGTAACAAAAAAATGAATTGTTATTTGTTTTGACCAAAGTAGAGAAGAAAAAATAAAAAAAATAAAAGATGTATAAGGCCAATATATATAAATATGTATACCAAAATTATTACCTTAATGAAGGTATGCCAATCATGTGTTTTTACCCCACCAAATTCACCTTTCTTCATTAAGATATTATTTATGTTTGAAGCAAAACCCGTGGCAAATTTAATTATTTGAATGACCTCTTTTACATCATTGCTTTGTTGCTCTATTAATAACCGTGGAAGGTTATTTCGGTCTAGTACTCCATCTGATCTATTTGAATTTCATATCACACTTCACATTGCATGATTGGCTTCCTGAATGTCAGTACAAATTTTGATAATTTTTTCTTTGTCCCTCCTACCATCTATGATTCGCTATAACGTTTCAGTCACATTCTTCCTGATATGCATTGTATCAAACACATGAACTATTTTTAGCTCCTCATAGTAGGGAATCCTCATGAATTAAGTGGGATAACATTTCATTCCTCATGGAATCCCATTATTAATACCTTCATGATGATTGCGGCCTTCATGAAGCATAAAAGAAATAAAAAAAATAATTATCAAATACGGTAAAATAAATTGAATGATTAAAATAAACATTCAAAACATTAGTTGATCTACGATACATTATGAAATTGATTACCTTGACGATTTCTATTATATTCCAACCTCCATAGGAGAGGTGTCATTCTTTGTGGTTTTAAACCAGTCTCTTCTTTCCCATTGAAAAGATGTGTTTTAGTAGTATGATACCTATGGTTCTTAGGAAGAAGGTGCCTATACTCATCAAACACCATCTTTCTGTAACATCCCTCTCTGGCGCACTGAGAAAACTTATTCTTTGAGGACACTTGCTCGCAAGTGATCTGGACTTTTATGATGTTAAAACATTTATCCTTGATTATGAGGCGTTATGATAGATGACATGATGTTTTACTGCTTTGACGTAGACAGGTGCTATTGACTCAGTTTTATTGAGTGTGGAGGGTTTTGTACCTTGAGGATGCAGAGCCATCGGTGGAACCCCTTGGACTCCGGATTGAGTCAAGGAGTGTGCTATTTGGGTTGATTTATTTACTGTGATATTTCATTGATTTGATGATATGATGTTGACATGTTCTGACACGATTGTTGATGATGCAGGCTGACGATAGCTTGCCGACCAGACTCACATATGGAGTAAAGGGGACACACACAATTTCCAGAGAGGTTGAGGGAGAGGTGTGGACAACAGCCCTGCCACAGCCTACTAGCACTCCTGATGTGGCTCGAACTATAGGTTAACGATTACCTAGTTCAAGAGGATCCACGATGCTGTGAGGACAGACTGCGATAGTCGCTCATGATGATTCTAAGGGGCGCTCAATAAGGCGGGGGCCTTATTCCTTAGAGCCCTTAGTCTCCCACAAGTTCACCTGGCGGAGTGTTGACTCCAGGGGTTACAGATGTCTACCAATCAGTCAAGTCGGCGAGTGGCACCCTTGGAGCACGTGGTGCATCCTGAAGGGCACATCGCGCAAAAGAAACACAAGAAGCGAGTGGCACAATTGGAGCATGTGGTGCATCCTGAAGGGCACATCGCGCAAAAGAAACGAATGAGGCGAGTGACACCCTTGGAGCACGTAGTGTTTCCTGAAGGGCACATCGTGTTGATGATGATGAAGAAACAAAACTAGATGGCCTCAAGACATTAACACCTTAATAAATCCTTAAACAACTTCCCTAACCAAGTGTCGCCCAGTTCAGAATCTAAGTCCTAAGTCTAAAACTTTTTAGGGTAAAAATTTAGTCTAACCTTAAGAAAAAGACCCTAGAATAAAATTAAAAATTTAAACAAAAACCCACTTAAGTAATAGTTTAGTCTTCATAAAATTCTTGGGGTAAATGAAGAGGGTAAGAATTTAATTAAAAATAATGGATTTAAAAATTTCAAAGAAGAAATTATTTATTAACTTGTGAAAGTACAAAGATATTAAATTAATAATAAAAGGGAAAGATTTAATAGCGCAACTGCCATTTTGGCTTTAATAAAAAGGGGAAAGAAGGGAATAATAAGAATTAGGAAACTAAGTAATGGAGGAAACATAATAAAGGAAGGATGGGAACTTATGGTAAAAAGCAAGGTCAACATAGTAAGGAAATTCCAATGAAGAACCTGCTAATTTGAGCTAATTTAGTAACATCTTTTTTTTAGGGAAAATATTTAAAACATGTAAGGGGATCTAGGAACACCTAGGAGTAAATTTAGGAGCGACTCTAGATGGGTGAGGGATTTGAGACAATTAATAAATTTAAAGAAAATATTTATTGGAGAAAAGAGGGGGATGGACGACACTTGTGCGATGGAGAATAATTAGAATTATTTTTATTAAAACTTAAATTAATTGTGATTTATGGAAAGTTTGAGGTTCAAAAAACTCTATAAAAGAAAGGGAAGATGAGGAAGAAAGGGGATAGGCTATTAGCATAATGTTACACTGCCGTATTTGTGACTTGATTGATTATTTGTGGGGAGTTGGGATTTTCCAGCTCAGATAGGAGTGGTAGCTCGGCCTTGTGAGGCGAGCTGGGAAGCTAGACGTACCATCTGGATAGTGTGTGGCCCCTTTGTGGCTCGGGGGGATAAGGGGGAAGCAGAGTACCCCTAGCGATTGGATGGGAGGTACCGGTGAGGTCTTGACGGTCGGCAAGCAGGAGCGGGACGGAGTGCACAGACGACACTCGGGGAAAGAGAAAAGGAAACGGTAAGTTTCTTCCTTGAATGTTAAAATGGGGTAGATATTATGAATTAAATCTGCATTGAGTAGTGGGAAGGTAAATTGATTGTTGTTTTGCCCCTGATTTCGCAGACCCGACCATTTAGTGTTTGATGACCATGATCTTTTCTTCTGTGCTTGATGACGAACTGTGAGAGTTAGTCCTATGTTTACTACGTTTTTATTTTCATTTTTGCCTTGGGTCTGCAATTTCCTTCAACGATTTAACTTTGGGTGACGGTTGAAATCTCTCTCTTAATAAATCCGCAAAGGCTAACTGCATGCGTTTATGCTCAGAATCCTTTGCTCCAATGCCTTAGAGAACCATTTGTAATTGGATTCTGCTCCATAATTTCAAAAAAAATAAAGGATTTCTCCAACTTTTCTTGAGCGAGCTGTGTTTTCTTCTTTAATTCTTGAACTTTTCTTTTATCTTCTATATCTTCCAGTTCTGGTTTGGGTTCCGCTTGGGTTCTGAAATGCCCTTCACGACCATACAAACGCGCTTCGGCAAAATGCATTTCTCACTAAATTATGTTGATATATGGCTCTGCGTTTTTGTTTGCGACCTTTGCTTATTGTGCTTAATCACTCTACGGTTGGGTGTAGGTTACCCCCCACACTTTTCGGCCACTAAATCTCTACGATTTGGCGAATACCCAATTCTGCGTTTGCGAAAATAATTCTCTGCGTATTGGGGAATCGTTACCCACGCGGTCTTCAACGAATTTCAGTGCAGTCTTGAGTGTAATTCACTGAGTTGGCGAGCGTTTTTATCTGTGCGTTTTCCCGTTACAATTAACCTGCATTTTTATGGGATCTTACTGTGTTTTTTTTTATTTTTCTCTGCATTTTGGGTTATATTCCACTGGGGAATACCCATGGCTTCCCACCCATAATCTCTGTCGATTTTTGATTGGGTTTTCTTTTCTTCGCTGAATTCATAACCTTGGGTTTTTGCCTTTTTATTTACTCTGCGTTTGAGGTAAACTGGTGTTTTCCCTCCTGGAATTTCTGCAGCAAGTTCGGTAACCTGCGACTCGTTTAATTTTTAATTTTTCTTTTAATCCTTTGCTAAGTTTGTTCGCTGTCGAATGAGGGTTTTCAGAGCACAGAAAATACCCTCATTAACCTTACTCGACCAGCCACCTGGAAGCCTCCAGGTAGGGTTTGTTCTTCTAGAACAATTTTCCGATTTCATGGCACTTTAAAACATCCAACTAGTTACGGTTTTAAGTTTTGTTGCATATTAATACACTTAGCATGACAAGAATGCTTGATTACATGCTTACAGGGTTGGAATTTGAAATCCAACCGACCGTTAAATTTGATGATCTAAACCATTTTATCAAGTATTTCATATTGGAACGATTTTTGTTACTGGTTGTGATTAGCTATGACTGTATTTGATGGTGGTGGAAAATTTAACGGTCAAATTCCATCCCTGCGTCTGTATGCTTCCAATCCTATGCAGATTTCAAACTTTTAAACTTTTAGCCATGTTAGGAATACAACAATCAAATTTCCCTTCTATTCTTTAAAAATATCTAGACCAATATTCATGGTTACATAGAGGAATTGGTATTAAGTAAATCGTATTGATTGTGCTAGTTAGTTTAGTAGTACTCTCTCACACTTTTGTAATAAGATAATAGTATAATAAGGAAAATTGTATTTTAGTTTGAATGCATTAAATGTTTATTTAAGTCTTTAGGTCAATAACAATTAATAATCATAAGTGAATTTATTGATTTTATTAACCAATTTAATATAATTTTTGTTTCCAGTGGTCCAATACATGTGACATGTAGGATTTATATATTTCTTATGATTGGTAATGATATATCACATGTTTATTGGTATGTAGAATTCTTATAGATTAATTTTATTTATATTATTAGGCACCACGATTAATAATGTTTGTCTACATACATGAATTGAACATCATCTAAAAGAATCTCTTTAAGTTGGTGATAGGTGAGTCACCATTAAAATTCCAAGTCCATCAACATCATTAAAATAGCAGCACAATGAACGGTTATCGCTAATGTTAATAATTAGGGAATGCCCGATTTCAATGCGATTAATTGTTGGGGAATGTTAATGCCAAGTGGGATGTTACAGTTAAATTATTGTCATATAATAGTAATCTAAAATGAAATGTTATTAAGATTTATTTGCTGGCAGCATACAAGAGGTAAGATCACTGATATTCTGTTGCAGTGTCGTTTAACATGAATGTTATATGTTGGAACGTGATGAAAAGGAATGTAATGTAATGCTAAGGTAATGTAGCATAATGCTTCATGTTAAATGCTTAGGGTAAGGTTAATGTCAGTGTATTTGTTTTAAGGTAACTATAGTATAATGAAATGTTTAATGTTGGTGATAATAGTTGTGGAAATATTAGGGTGATGTTTGTTATATGTTTTATGGAAATGTGGAATTATGTTGTAGATAACTGGTAAGTTGCAAGGTGGTCGTCATTTTATTTATTTATGATCAATGTAATGATGATTTATTTTATGGTAAAAATATTGTAACTTCATTGCATTGGTCGCATACAAGGAGTAATGTGATTGGCGATTGATGTTTTAGTTGCAAGGTTATTATAACATAAGATGTGAGGTTATTAAGATAATGCTGTTGTAACTTTATGGTATATCTAACATACACGATGTATTGAGATGAGTAATTTAATTGCGGAGTTATTTCATGATAGTGTGGTTGTAATTTTTATTGTTATTGATAAAAATATATGGTGAAATGTTCTTGAATTGTTGAACTTGGTTGTCTTGCATTGCGTGGTTTTCTTGTGTCGGGCAGGATGTAGACACCTCCGTGTTCCTCAGAACAGTCGCCAGCCCTGAGACCTTAAATGGTAAAAATCGATGGGAACCTGGGCTTGAGCGTTGCGTATGTGTCTTGGAGGTCCTAACCATTGCAGGGTAGGATGGATGGGAAGTCAGTCATTTTTGGTCGATTAATGGTCGTTCAATGCTTACAGTACTGGTTGTGCGCCTTATGTCATCTTGTTGTGTTCATCGTGGTTTCATCTTGTTAGTCATCGGATGATGACATAGAGTTGAATGTGTTGTTTCCCTTGTACACGCGCTCACACACTTTTAAAAAAACAAAAAAAAAATTCACTTGTTGTAAGAGGTTGTCATCATGACGAACAAGACGTTGTTACATATGGTATTAGAGCGGGTTCAACCCACGACTTGGGATTCGCTACGGCTTTCGTTGACAAGATTAGATTTGATTATACTATTGTTGATCGAGTTGATTGTGTGCGTGCAGGTAATCATGGTTAGAGGACGCCACAGAGGTAGACGACGGGGTGCTAGGGGAGGAGACGTGACACTTCCAGTAGTATCCACACCTAAGGGGTCTAACCCCTAGAGAGGCGAGCAGGTTCTCGGACAGGAGAAGATAGCAGTTGGCGATGTTGTTGGGATGATGAGGTCTTTTCAGTGCATGTCCGAGGCACTGATCAACCGATTGGACAGAGACAAGGTCAGGGCACCGGCACCCGCTGAGGTTCTGCCGTGCGCACCGGCCATTATAGGTAGCATTCACCGTGAAATCGAGAAGATTAAATTTACCGAGTTCTTTGGTGCCCTGGATGGCGCTGCCGCAGAGGCATGGTTGGAGAATATGGCGATGTGCTTCGCACTTCGCGATTATACCTCCAATATGAACGTCTGCATGACGGTCTTTCAACTAAAGGGGAGCGCTCTTCTATGGTGGAAGACGCTCCTGCCACAGCTGAACATGGCCATTGAAGATGTGTCATGGGAACTATTCGAGGAACGGTTCCGAGAGAGGTACCTTTCAGAGGAATTCATTGAGCGTCAACTCAATGAGTTCAACGCTTTACGACAGGGAGGTCGTAGGGTGCCTGAGTACGAGGCACGTTTTATGGATCTACTCCGGTATGCTCTGCACCTTAACATAGAAAAACTTAAGGTCAATAGGTTCGTGTTTGGCCTTAACGACAACTTGGGTGAAAGGGTTAGGATTTTGATGCCTCAAACCTTGCACGATGTCGTCCAGAAGGCCCTCATAGCAAAGGAGGAGCTCATCAGTGGGGTTCAGACTAGGACTCCAGCGAGACCAGTAGGGAAGGGTCCATCTGGTACACCGCAACATCAGACCCCAGCGAGACATACATCGGGATATCATGGCTTCCAGACGGGATCCACTTTCACTACACCCCGATGACTGTCACCTCAACAGTGGACACCTTATCGGGGACCACAACACCTGCAACAGCAACAGTTTAGGCCTGTTCCGCAGAATAGACCTGGGTTCCGGGCCAGTGGGACGTCATCTTCTGCTTCGGGTGCCAGGACTACTGGGCCGAAGAAGGGGTGTTGGATGTGTGGGGAGCTACAATACCAACGCGACTTTCCTGTGGAGAGGACCAAAGTGTCCGGATCAGTCGGACCCACTACAGTGGGAGATATGGGAAAGGCCCATCGAATTCATGCAACGGTGAATAACCGCCAGGAGGAGCACCAGTCGACTGTGCTCGAGACGACAGGTATTGTCGCTGACCAGACCCTTAGTATTTTGATAGACCCAGGTGCTACTGAGAGTTTCATTTCTGGTGCAGTGCTAAAAAGGATTAAGGTAAAGGCAGTCGAACAGGGCGAGTTTAGCTTCATAGAGATGGCTTTAGGAGCCAAACAGAAGGTTGGAGGAAAGGTTACGGGCTGTGCCCTTAACCTAGGAGATTTTGTCACGAGGGTCAACTTGTACGTCACCATCTTAGGATCTTATGACGTCGTGGTCGGTATGGATTGGTTGGAATCACATGAGGCGATACTCAACTGTAAGACGAAACGATTGAGCTTGGCTGATGACGAAGGACAGAGATGTGTGATTGTAGGATGAAACCAAGAAGTTTCCCTGAGGTTCGTCTCTTCCTTACAGTTACAGAAGAGTATGCGCAAGGGGTGCAAGATTTATGCGATCCTCGTGCTAAATGAAAAGGGGGTAGCGGAAGGTCTAGAACACCTTCCAGTGGTGAAGGAGTTTGCGGACGTATTTATAGAGGAGTTGCCTGGGATGTCGCCGGAAAGGGAACTGGAGTTTACCATAGACCTGAAACCGGGGACCGAACTGATAGCAAGAACACCTTATTGGATGTCGACCCCGGAGTTGCAAGAGCTGAAAATGCAACTGAAGGAGTTGTTGGACCTGGGACTGATACGCCCTAGTGTGTCACCGTGGGGTGCACCAGTTATTTTCATACGAAATAAGGACGGATCATGGAGGCTTTGCATTGATTATCGTCAACCGAACAAGGCTACGATCAAGAATCAGTATCCCTTACCTAGAATTGATTATCTGTTCGATCAAATGAAGGGCGCGACGGTGTTCTCCAAGATCGATTTGCGATCAGGGTATCACTAGTTACGGATCAAGGAGGATGACATCCCTAAGACTACCTTTAAGACAATATTTGGACATTACGAGTTTACTGTTTTACCGTTTGGACTGACAAACACCCCAGGGGTATTCATGAGTTTGATGAACGGGGTGTTCCACGAGTACTTGGACAAGTTCATCCAAGTATTCATTGACTATATCTTGATCTACTCTCGGACAATGGAGGAGCATGACGAGCACTTGTGCTTGGTACTATAGTGTCTACGAGAGCACAAAATGTATGGGAAGTTTTCCAAATTCTCTTTTTATCAATCAAGGATTCACTACTTAGGGCATGTCATCTCCGACGAAGGTATCGCCGTGGATCCAGCCAAGGTTGAGACTATTATGGAATGGACTGCGCCGACGAATGTCACAGAAGTGCGTAGTTTTATGAGTTTAGCAAGATACTATCGACGGTTTGTCGAGGGATTTTTGAAGATAGCAAATCTGATCACAGAATTGCAGAAGAAAAACAAGAAGTTCATTTGGATCGAGAAATGCGGGAAGCATTTTGAAGGCTTAAGGAGTTGTTGACCACAAC
>JZKD02S1846504.1:179035-198708 GCA_000966675.3 Picea glauca | reverse complement strand
CTCTCAAACCATGAGGAGTTATGTGACATTCCACATACCACCAAAAATGGCATGACAAGCACTATCCATCTAGGATAGTTTCACCAACAATTTCCTTGATCTTCATCTCGTTATTATACATACAAGCATGGGTCCTCCAACCATTCTTCTAGGATAACTCAATCTACAAAGCGTCTTCCCGTGAGGGATTTCACCATAAGGGGACCACTTTGGAGTTCATCTGTTTGTGCACCTTATCAATGATGATAAGACAATAATGAGAGCATGGGTCCTCCAACCATTCTTCTAGGATAAATCAATCCGGAAAGCGTCTTCCCGTGAGGGCTTTCACAATAAGGGGACCACTTTGGAGTTCATCCATTTGTGCACCTTATCAATCATGATAAGACAATAATGAGTCATCTATACAGTTTTCCAATAATGCATCATATACCAATGAAACCACATCTATCCATCTTCATTATGTATCAATGACAATTCATTGATCCATCTTCATCTATGCATTCTCATCAAGGATAATACATATTATATTACATCAATCATTAATCAATCAATCCTTTGACATCAATCAATCACTTGACATCAATCAATGACATCAATCAATCAAACCATTGGCATCAATGAAAACATGATCCAACAAATATTATTTATGAATTTACATATAAATTGTATTACAAATAAATAACAAACAAAAGGTAAAACAAATATAAAATAAACAAAAAAAATAAAACAAAAATCAAGCATAAAAAACACATTGTGGTGCCAAAACACCGACCAAATAAACTCACTCCAAACTCACTCACCACTTCATTGATATACCCCACCTTCTTGTATAGAGAGTACACAGAGGAGAAACCTATTGACATTTCCATTGAATCAATCCGACCTACCATTAAGGAGAGTGTGTAGAGGGGTAGATCAGTATAAGGAGATACCAACCTCACTTGTGTGTCCAAAGAGTGATCGACCCAAAATGTATTTCATATCTAGCCTCATTTCTAATGTAGAGAGAGAATGTATATCCTGTATTTGTTTGTGCAATATCAAATGTTTTACAATGGCTCTATTTGAGTTCCATTCACTTCAAGTAAATTCAAAGGATTTAAAAATAAAAATAAAACAATACACCCCAAAGGTAAATGTGTGTGATAAACATCGTTACGAGTACATTAGACTCAAGTAAAACCAGTCAATTTCTCCTTCAAAAAACAGTTTGGTTAGTGTCCTCGTTTCCTAATTTAAAATCTATTCGTATTGTTTAAAATAAGGATACATGGATACAGGTATTTAGTTGGGTCAACCATCATCCTCTAATGAAAAATTCCTAATTGACCATGACTGTGAAATTTTTGAAACAATTATGTCACAGTTTCATCCTTATGATTTAATAAGGTTCTCAAGTGATAGATTTAGGGATTTGCATGATCATTTACATATATGGGAGTCAAACATGGATAAATTCATAATTCCTAAAACCTATTATTTTCTTGAGTTTGTCTCCTGGTGTGCAAACAATTGTCTTTCTGAGAAGAGGGTCGTGGTATGTGAAAATGGGTACACTATATTCTATATAAATGTCGAATCTATTACAAAAATTATATCTCTTCCCGAAAACATTAACTCTAAGACTTGGAATCAGTTAAAGGATTTCAATGTCAATGATCATACTTTTATAATTATGAATGCTACAAAGGTACTAACAAAGACAAATTTGGTTCAACAACCTCAAAATAAATGTAGTTCAATTAAGAGAAGTACTGAAACATTTATGAAAATATATAAGGAATTAGTTCAAATGTGACTACCTTTATGTTGGGATAAAAATGGAAATTTTATCAGCATGAAGCATATGAATATATGCTAATAAAAGCAAGTGATGAAATAGCTAAATTTCAATATATGTATGGTGTTTTGAAAGGTCAAACTATTACCTGCAAGTTAATAGATGATTTTCATTTACGATGGAAAATCAAAACTTTATTTCCTAATATTCCATCATATGATAAATATATGGAGCTTGATATAGCTTCTAGAAAAATGGGTAAATCTTGAAGAAAAAATGCTTGGAACTAGTCAAGCTTGTACGCTATTTGGAAATTGTGTCAACTGTATTGTGTTCTATACTTTTTTCTATACATGTCTGTACTTTGTTCTATACTATGTTCTTTACATGGATGTACTATGTTCTATAAGGGAAATAAAAATAGTTACTTGGTTTTAAAAAAAAAATATTCATTTGTTGGGTATTTCATTGTCACTTTTCCTTCTTGGATTCATGATTCATCATTATAACCGCACACATATAATTTACGAAATAAACACTGACATTTTTATGGAATAATGAATGACATATTAAGATGTTTATGGAATAAATAATGGCATTTTGTTTCTTTGATAAAAATATGGTATAGATGATGGTTTTCAACAGAGGTATGTCTTTAGAAAAATTATGCACATATGAATGATGTTCATAGGAAGATGAATGAAAATGGATGCTGATAAATTGTATAAGATGGATGTTGGCACCATAGCTTTAATCAAACTCTATTATTTCTTTTATAATTGAACTAACTTGTTTTTTTTGTTCATATAGTAGTTTTTGACAGCTAATGTTAACAATGTCGGCAATGATGACGAATTGTTTGAATCCATCGACCCAGGGGAGGCAATTAAAAAGGTTGTGATAAAGGAAAACAAAGAACTTATTGCATTGGGTAGTTGTGAACCCATGGACGAGAAAAAAAAAGGATGCACATTTTTCATGGAATATATAGAACCACATGGGGTAACCTCCATCTTTTAAAAAGGTTGTTTATCACATATATAGTATTTTTTTATACCTTATTAAGGATGAATGTTATATATTTTGTATGTACAAATCCACATATCTTCACAGACATTATTTATTTCATTTACCTTTAAATTTTGTTTCACTACTTTCTACGCATGAGTCGTACTATGCCACTTTTAATTATTTTCAAGTAGATATATTGGGTATAAGGAATTGAGAGTGACCTGAGGGGGGGGGCGATGAGCTTCCACCTTCATGTCGGTTGCCTTGTTTAGTAGAGAATATTTTTTTCTCAAAATGAAGAGAATATCATTCATGTATTCCATTTTATTTTTTCTAGAGTCTCGTACATGTTGATATGCCTATTTATTTATTTAATTATTATTGAGTCATATAAACTTTTACTCTCTGATGATTTTCGTAAGTCTTCGCAATGTAAATTCAATTAAAAAATATCTTATGTGTGACGTGGTTGTACAATATCCTACCTCATCAAACTCATGTACAGAGGTAGTTAGTACTCATTATTCTACTTTAATAAATGTGTGTGCACAGTTGCTAAATATTCATGTATATTTCAACCCTTTATTAAATTCTAGGTGCAAATCACCAGGTAGTATACAATCTTTAGGGTTTACAACAAATCCACAGTCTTGTAACTTGTAAATTACCAACACCATACATGTATTTTTCTTCCTAGGGAATGCATTTTTTCATGCCTATTTTCATACACTTTTATGCATTTTTGTGCATGAGGAAGATTTTAGCCTTTATGCACAACAGAGAGTTTCATGTTTTCGAAATGTAGAACTCAAGTATGAATATATGTAAAATTATAAAATCCAAACTCTACAAATTGAACCACTCAATTTGGAGGTCATATGAGTCTTAGTCATTCATTTTATAGTAAGACAATTTTACCCTTCAGTTTACAAAAAATCTTGAATCTTTGTTCAAGATAGAAGTCCTTAGTCATTTTAAAATGCACCATGGATGATATATATATATATATATATATATATATATATATATATATATATATATATATATATATATTCAAAATTTTATTAACTTCACCCCAAATCTTATATCACTAAACTTGGAGCTATATGGAAACATGGGTATGCATTACCATTAGGTCCCTTTCAACTATTTTGGTCTCTCAATTTACAAGGTATATTTTTCCTCTTTTACACAACAACAAATTTTATGTTTGCAAATGAGAATATAAATAAGTAGATGTATACAATTATCTAATACAAATTTAAAAATTTGAATCACTCAAATTACAGGTGTGTTAAGACGCATACGTGCATTTTTAAAGTTTGGCGTGCATTTTGCACAAATTCATAAATTACAGTTTAAAAGAAAACCAAGTATTTTTTTTATTAAGGTATTTCACTTTAGTCTTTCTAGAGTCTGTTACATGTGGATATGTATGTTTATTTATTTAATTATTATTCGTTCATATAACCTTTTACTCTCTCATGATTTATGTAAGTCTTCACAATGGAAATTCAACTAACGACTAATCTATGAATGATGTGGTTGTATAAGCTCTTGCCTCATCAAGATCATGGACACAAGTAGTTAGTACTCATTTTTCCACTTTAGTTAGTGTGTTTGCACAATTTCCAAATATTCATGTATATTTCAACTCTTTACTGAATTTTAGGCACAAATCACCAGGTAGTATACAATCTTTGGGGTTTACAACAAATTCAATCTTATAACTTATAACTTGTAAATTACCAACACTATAAATGGATTTTTCTTCCTGGGGCATGCATTTTCATCATGCATGTTTTCATGAATTTTTATGCATTTGTTTGCATTTACAAGCCAACTTTTAACCTTTATGCACAATTGAGGGTTTTAGGTTTCAAAATGCAGAACTAAAGTATGAATAGATGTAAAATAATAAAATCCAAACTCTACAATTTGAACCACTCAATTTGGAGGGCATATGAGTCTTAGGTGTGCATTTTATTGTAAGACGGTTTTACCCTTCATTTTACAAAAAATATTGAATCTTGGTTCAAGGTATAAGTCCTTAGACACTTTAAAATGCACTCCTTATGAAATATATATATATATATATATATATATATATATATAATGTTATTAAATTCACCCCAAATCTTAGATCAGTAAATTTTGAGCTATATAGAAGCATGGGTGTACATTTCCATTAGGTCACTTTCTACTATTTTGGTCTCTCAATTTACAAGTTAGGACCTCCGACACCCTAGTTCATTATCGAATGCACATTGATATTCCGATGGACTATTTTCGCCAGTCTATCCCAACCTCGACGAACTTAGGGCACTCATGTGCTGCCAATCAAACGAATTTTTTCATCATGGAATTATCGATTCGACGTATGTACCACGCCATATCGTTGGATCGCTCATTGGATACTCCATCTAGAGCGTCGTTGCTCTAACGTAGGCATCCGACCACAAGTTCACAATTTTGATGACATCCATGTCATCTTTTTGATGTTAATTACGCGTGCCTATGTCGCACTTACTACCAAAGTTGTTGGTAAAATGACAAAGACTTAGATGATGACGGTTTCTTTGAAAATGCCACGTGTAATCCCAATGCGTCGAATTAATGATAACTTTCTGATTGTCGTTAATGCAACGATCAGGTGGGATGAAAAATAATTTGGTAAAACCTCTACACAACTTCAACATGGTAGTTTGTTACGTCGGACTTTCGACGGAAGGGCAGGGTCATTGAGTGTGTGACAAAAGTTGTTCGAAGAACATCTGGAACTGGGTTCGTCGGAACACTAATGTTCATTCGTCGAAAGGGCATTGGAACATTATTGGAAAATGTGCCAAATGTACTAGTGAGTAAGATCAAGTGTTGATGTGAGTCTAGCAGTTAACTCACAATTTGATGCGCTCTCCTTAGACTCTTGCAGTGTATGAGAATTGGGAGAATGTTAGGGTAGGGGTAGCATACACCTTCTAGATGTGATATACAACATTTATATCAATAAATGCTTAGTCATGGTAGGGAATAAATGTGGAAGCATGCAATGAATGCTAAGCACTAGCACTTTGCCAATTAATTGTTGGTGGTTTCCAACTTGCTTTTGAGATTTTTGGATATAACCTATGTAAAAAGTTTTGAAATGTCCAACATTTCGAGTGGACACTCCACCCATTATTAAGAACAATTGTAGGTTTCCAACATGTAGAATTAGAGAACCATAAATGATTTATGATTGTTATTATATCTAGTATTAAATACTTAAGTAGGATGAATTGTTAGAGAGTTTTTAACTTACTGTTAAATTATCAAAAAAAAAATTAAAATGCTACTCAATACTCATATTAAGAACATAGTGATTTTGGGATAGCACAATTGGTTTCAGTTTGGGGAGAGGTCACAAGTTCGAAACCTATGTTCTTTGGGGCTGCGAAGCTTTATCACTCCCATACCAACCACTATGTGGGGAAGTATCTGGAGTGGGTTTCCAGCGCGGAATCTTCCACCGTGGAAAAAAAAGAACATAGTGATTTTATAATGTAGTATAACACTGTTATTTATTGATTAATATACTAAACACGTTTTGAACCTTGGAGTGTGAGATTTTTTTTCTTTTAAAAGAAGATATAAAATTCTACAAAGTTAAACGTTAAACTTAACAATGGGAAAGATCGTATAAACGTATAAATTTTGCTTATTTTATGAAATAAACTTAAATCTACTCATTACATCCAAAATACACGCAAGCCGCAAAGCACAGATGAAATTCATTTATACAAATTCGAAATAATATATCGAGACAATATATAACAGATCATAAAGGGAGCGGTATGCAATAATAGAGATTTGAATCTGTTTGCTACTAGCGAAAACTCCACGCAATCTCGAAGAACAATGGACCCGTTGTTCTCGGTAATTATCATGCCAACAACAAATAATATAGCAGCCCACCATCATTATTGAAGCTAATAAAATCCTGCATGGAACAAATAAAGCACAATATTTCTGATAAAAAAAACTGATTGGGAGTAAATGTAATAGCTCTCTAGAAAGGAACGATCTGTTTAGTTTGGAAGAATCATTATATATAGAGAGATAAAATTCCATAATTCTAAAATTTATATTTCTAAATTAATATCTTGATTTTTAAAAATCTATTTCAACGCCCAACGGATATAAGCTGAAGGTACCTGATTATATGGGAATCAAAATCTATTTCAACGCTCAACGGATATAAGCTGAAGGTACCTGATTATAAAGGAATCAAAATCTATTTCAACGCTCAACGGATATAAGCTGAATGTACCTGATTATAAAGGAGTTGCGTAAATGTAGCATAACGTTCTGCCTAGAAGCCGGCAATAGGAGATGGAGAGGAAGCGGGAGCAGCAGCAAATGATTCGGCCGTTATGCTTGATTTCGATTGAGATATAACCTCTCTTATCATACGCCGATCTCCGCTTCTGTGCGCCTCGCACAGGCGGGGCAAGTATATACCTGCAAAACATATAAATATGAAAGTAAATCATGGGCTGCAACCATATGATGTCTCATATTCAGAGCATATGATTGATGAGCATAATGACCTTCCCCTGCAGCAAGATTGAAGTAGAGCTCCAGGATGTTGGGACACTTGTTGTAACAATTTGGAGAGCATAGTTTCCTGGCAGAACGACCATCTA
Organism: Picea glauca; assembly: GCA_000966675.3. Taxonomy (NCBI): domain Eukaryota; kingdom Viridiplantae; phylum Streptophyta; class Pinopsida; order Pinales; family Pinaceae; genus Picea; species Picea glauca. The sequence continues at coordinate 191,229 of JZKD02S1846504.1, read as the reverse complement.
CTAGAGCATCTGTAGACATCCCCACTGCCATTCTCTCTACCCCACATGCATTCATGCATTCTTCCGTTTCTATCCATTCATTAATTTTCTCTGCAATAACTTCAGATGACTGCACAAATTTAACTGAATACCATCAATTACTCACGCTTTATGTCATGTAAAATGCGTAGAAGATGCCATTATCAGCATGGAGAATGATTTGAAAATGATCTAAACTCACCTGGCATTCATACATCACATCGCCATCCCTCGACATGGATTTCTCAAGCACGCAACGTTCTCCAGAAGACGACACAGAAAACGCGCAAACCTCCATGGGAAGATTCTCGCATACTAGGTCTCCTGATTATTAATGATTCCAACTGTAAGTACTTTATAGACTAAAACATTATTAATCCCATTACCACTACTGTGATCTGAAGATCAGAAAACCAATAAATAAGCGAATTACATGATTCTGAATGAGCATGTCCAACATAAAATGAAATCAATTGTATCGCTGTACATACCTAAAACACCTTCCAGGCTTAGAACTGAAATAAGGGCCGAGACTGTCAAAATAACCCTCATAACAGCCATTTCGTTACTGTTCTGTATCTCCGTAATTAGGGAAGATGTATGTAGTACCAGCGATATAATGTGCAGTGGGGTGATTGACGTCTGTGGACTTCTATAGGGGAGAAGATCGGAGAGCAGTTTCAACGCGGAAGCCTCCATGCCAAATTAGGCGATCTCTACTCTAACTGCTACCGAATTTTCCACTCAGTTTGGGCGAAATATCTGTGGCCGTGTAGCCGGGAAGGGTGGGGCCTCGAGCTCCACGCTCAAAATGCGATGGTAAGGAGAACATTTTCTGTTAATGGGAGGTTAAATTCACTATTTTAAAGGAAATTCTTAAATTGCGGGTTTATGAGATCTTTTAATTTATATTTTATTTAAAATTGGCATCCTCACTAAAATTTGATATTGAGTTTCAAAGAAAATTGAATCTTCACAGTGAATACTCATCCGAAAAGGAGGCAAATCTTTGATTGTCATCTTACTTTGCTTTAGAAGCATCGGTTCAATTTATGATGATTTGCCATTTTAATTTAACTATCGATTTACGGTTTCACGGGTACGACATATCGGTGGTGTGTGGTCCTAAGTAATTTTTGTACAAGTATTGTGTAAATGATTTTAGGAGGTTGTTAATTTTTATTTTTTTTTAAATAAAAATTTATAATTTCATACTATCTTAAACAGTGATTCTCCAGGAGAAGCACAGGGCAGGGGAAGGGTTGTAGCGCTCCTAATGAATTTTAATAAAAAGGGATTATTGAGTTTTTAAAAAATAAGTTAAAAAATAAAAGATTAAATAATTCTATAAATATATTTTTAATAAAAATATAAAATATAATAATAATATAAAATAAAACATCAGAATTAATTCGAATCTGTTATTTTGAGAGTTGTATACATTATCACTTAAAGATATCTTATTAAAATTAAGAAATAATAAAATACCCAATCAAATCACAAATGTTAAGAGTAACTATACTCCTTAAAGAACTCAAACAAAGTGTAGTGCTTATTAATTCAAGAAATTCAATTCATTTAAATATAAATAAAATCATTCAAAAACTAAGGTAACGTAAAACTATTTCTACAAATGTCTTATCTAGCAAAAATAAGACATAGAACAACAAAATTAGGAAATGGAGAAAAGTCCACACAAAAGAGTTGGTGTAATATTATTATTTGAAAATGCCCATTGCAAAAGTTGCTTCTAATACCTTTACAAAATTATTTAATTACAATTACAATAAATTAAAGGTCTTAAAAAGATTATAGAAAAAAGTGATGTAAAAGCAAGTGTAATATTTATTATTTTAAAAGCTTAATAATAATTGAGTTTAATGATTGAGAACATGTGTTTCCTCATAAGAGGTTACAAGTTCAAAACTAAAGGGAGGTAGGGTTTATATACCTTCCTAGAACTTATCAAAATATAAAGATTATTAACATTAACTTATTACAATGTAAACACTGAAATTGATGAGGGTTTGGTAATATTATGAACCCTTGAAGAACAAGTCAAAGAACTAGAAATTTTAAAACAAAAAATATTGTCTATTTTTAGGGATCCTAGAAATGGACAAGAACTACCATTGACTAGTGCATCCATCCCCATATTAGTCAAAACTAGGTGGATAGGTGGTACATGATTTTTGATAAACAATCCCAACATTTTACTCTACTCTTATTTTCCTGGGTGAAGGAGTCAAGCATACCATTTTATGATCGATATATTATTACAATGAAAAGTGTTCCATATATAGGAAACATATGGTGACCATCCATGAAAGGATGCATCATTTGAATAATCAATAACTATTTATTATTATCATTTACTTATTATATATGATATTTAATAATCAATAATTACATTATTAATTATTATTCTAAGAAAAAGTCTTCTCAATATTGTCCAAACATCAACAAAAAATTCAAATGGAAAGAAAAAAACTATTAGAAAAAGTTGTGGAAGAGAGTTTTTAAAAATTAGACAACAAAAATGAAAAGCCAAGTCTATGATAGATGAAACCAACCATGAATTGAAGTGAATAGACCTTGAGGAAAAACCAAGAAAATAGTAATTTCCGATGTACTATAGAAAATAGAATGGGATACTCCTTCTGTTGTGTTGTGTGGGGAGAGTTATTTTATCCCTTCTTCACCATGATGATATCATAGCCCAACTAGGGGGTGGCGTCCACTGTGAATGTGGATTTTCTATAGCGGGATGGAAATTCCTCACCCAACTAGTTGTTAATCTACAAATTTAGAACAAATAATTTTTTTATTAGGAGGGGGCTTTATTAAATAAATTATATTATATGGATTTTATAATTGAATAGTTGTGGAAATTCTAGTTACATAAGATGTATACATGTGTTGTATTCTACTCTAGTTATTATTCCAATTCGTAGTTTCATCTAGTAAATCACAGTTTCATCTTTGTTATCAATAAGATTTAGAATCACACGAGGCTTCCTACTCTATATACGCCAAAGTATTGTATTTAAATTAATTGATGTGAGGAATTACAGTATTAAAACTTAATTTTGTAGTGTCGTATGCATAATTTTTTTTTTGCATTTTTATTATCTTTTACTACAACGCAGCGTGAGATAATGAGAATCGAATCCATTGGGAAAATAAATGAATTGCACAATGAATTACAAACACTCAGTGAGATGCAAACACAAAATGTATATGTTTTCAATTCATGAGTAATTAATTATATTTGTACCCTCGCTCATTTTTAAACTAGTGTTTGAATTTTTGTGTATCTTATGACAAGGTACTGGTATTCCTGGTGGACAGGCTTCCCGGGCCCTTGTGATTTTTCGCATCTTTCCTTCCAATGAAATATCCTTGGAATTGGAAATGAACCTGATAAACTATCTTAGTCTTTACTCGAGTTGAATATCTTAGTGCGGTTCTATAGGATTACTTTGGCTATTACTTCTTGTATATCTGCGTACAAAGTTATTTCTAAAATTTCTACCAGTTTTCCAATGGTATTATCAAGGGTGCATAAATTGGTTGGATTTTGGGTCAGGCCAGATTTGGATGATGGGTGGGGTTATACTGAAGCTCTATTTCTAGATTTCTATTTCCAATTCCTACTATTATCTCCCCATTAACACAATTCTTCCTTCCAAGCGCATGATCTTGGACTGAGCATCCTTTGTCCTCCGCGTTCGTTCTTTTCTGTAAAGAATGTATAGTATGTGAAATTCAGATGACTTGGACTATACAATAACTCAGCAAACCAAAGAGTAAGAGTCAATAAATAGAGTTAGTGAAATTCCCAAAAAGAAAAATGTTATCCATCTAAAAGGTATAAAAGTGATTTTGAGCATGACAAAAAAAAATTGTGTTTTGATTGACTATAGCTGAGCTCGTTAAGCCATGTTTTGCATGATTGTAATAAAGTCTTGAACAAGTCCCAAATTCATTGATTTTGTAAACTAGTGTTTTGTCAGAAAACTTCTTTTTCACCGAGAGACTTCGTTATGAGCCATTGATACTTACATCTTGTCTTGGTTTCTCTTCGTAAGTGTTTTTAAATTTCTTCATAATAGTCTATTTGAAAGGGGCTAGACCGATCTGGTGGGCCAATTAAGTCTTCCTTTGATGCATGTGACTATTCAATATTCATCATCTGCTCAACAATATATATCTTATTACTAGTCATTTATTCTATGCTCATATGGGACACTGCGATCCTTTGCTTTTCTTTGGGTTCCTTATTTTCTTGAATGGATGAAAAGGAGGAATATTGAATAAACAAACCCAAAGACATGAGAAAATAAGTATATTCTTTTCAATATGAAATCCTTTTAACGCTAGTGAAGAGAGTTGATGAATTTACTCTCTCGAGTTTTACTGCCATCATAACATTTAATATATAATTTTTCTACATTGTAAATCATTCTTTGGTTGTGTTCTAGATAGTGGAAATGTGTCCTACCTAAATATGTCATTAACTTATGTGAGTGTGGCTTCAAAACCATGTAGCTTGTTTTATCTATTCGAGATATTAATTACAAGTCGTGTGCTTCACGCTTATAGAGACTATGTTTGTCACGAAAATAAAGACGTTAGTTTGTCAGACACGCCAAGCAAGAGTGTTGGCATAAGTTTATTTAATGAGCCGATCTTTATCTTTCTCAAGCTATGTTATGTAGATGAGAGTCATTCAAATTTATTGTCATCTTAATTGTTCAATTCATTTTACTTCTACAGGAACTCTCTTAGTTTCATCTATATAATTCTGAGTTTGTAGGTAGTTCAGATAGCAGATACACAAAATAGAGAGAATAGAATCGTGAGATGGAAGAAACAATAGTCGTGAGAAGTCAAAGAAGTCTGAGAGCACAAGCTTTGGTATTGCAAGTATGCAGAAGTCATTGGAGCCAAATCCCAATAAACTTTTGTATTATGTATTAGCACGTAGCGCCCAAGTTAAATTAATATCAAGTATTTTTGTGTGTTGACAAATCCATGTGTATGATTGACTTCTATTATGTCTGAGAGTTCATATGCTAAGTATAGAAAAATGTTGATTTTGTTTCAAGAAATAGTTTATTAATTGTTTTATCACAACGTGTAGTAAATCACGCAGTCTATGAATTGGCCAGTAAGTCCCGAGGATTCAACGATGAAGACTTTCACTACTCGGTCTTTGAAGCAAAGTTTGTTTGTGTTGTAGATCTGATATCTTGTACCAGAGAAGGTTCTATCAAAGCAGGTTGATTAGAGTAGGTTGATGAGAGTGAGTTTTATCAGAGTAAGTTTCAAGAGAAACAACTCTGTTGTAAGTTGAAAATATGGCTTCTACTTCAAATCTGCAACCTCCCACTTTTAAAGGAAAAAATTATGAGTTATGGTCCTTGACCATGAAGGAATTATTTCAGGGTCAATATGTCTGGTAGATAGTCGAGAATGGTTATGTGGAACCAATAGATCAGGCAACATATAATGATCTCACGGAAGCTGGAAATGATGCATTGAAAGATGAAAGGAAGAAGGATGGAAAGGTGATGTTTTACATACATCAAGGCATGCATGAAAGCATACTCCTAATATTTGCATCAACAAAGCAATCCAAGGAAGCATTGGACATATTACAAAATTCTTATCAAGGTATGGAAAAAGTCAATACTTCAAAACTACAAATTCTTAGAAGATACTGTGAAACTCTATCAATGAAAGATACATATTCATTAGATTCCTTTTATACCCATCTTATTTCCCTTATAAATTGGATTAAGCCTCATGGAGAAACCATAAAGGATAATAAATTTGTTGAGAAAGTACTTAGTGGTATTCCTCGTAAATTTGATAGCCTTGTTGTGACTTTAGAAGAGAACAAAGATTTGAGTCAGTTCAGTGTAGATGAACTGCAAGCTTCTCTCATTAATCATGAACAAAAAATGAATAGGTTGAGTATGTCATTAGAAAATGCATTTTCCACGCAATCATCTATAATTCATGGAAGAGGAAGGGGGGGAGATAAATCTAGATGCAGAGGAAGAAGTTATGTTAGAGGTGGACGCAGTAGCGGTCTTGGAAATACTAGTGGAAGAGGTGAAAATCCAAATAACAGTTAGTCAAGTAGTTAGAGAGCTAACAAATAAAAGATTCAATGTCACTACTATAAAAAAGTATGGACATTATGCATATGAGTGAATAAAGAGACAATATAATCAGAACAAGAAAGGTTGATATCAGTCACACATCACCAATTGAATGCAATGTGGCTCAAGAAAGACCACGTGAGACGTGGTATCGAGATTCATGCTGCAGTAGTCAGATGACATGAAACATAAAATTGTTTTCTATTTTGGATAAGTCGGTCCAAACTAAAATTACACTTGGAACAAATATCCAAGTCACTGTCTTAAGCAAAGAAAATATTAACAATTTAGCTAAACAAGGAGAGAAAAAAGTTATGCCTGGTGTATATTATGTTTCAGCCTAAAACATAATTTGATGAGAACAAGAAAATTGTTGCAAAAAGGATACATAATCTATATGGAGGATAATCACTATGTGATTATGGAAAGATATCCAAATGATTAGCTTATTGCAAAAATTCAAATGACAAGCAACATTATTTTTCCATTAATATTGAAGCCAACCAAGAAGAGAAATGCAATGCAAGCTATATATGACACAAAAGATGTGCATTCTGACGTTGCATTTATAGAAGAAAGTGAAGAATTAAGTGCGTGCAATTCAAAAGAAGGAAAATCTAGTGCGTTTAATTTTAAAGAAAAAGAAGACAGTGGCACATAGATCCAGGAAACATTTCAATTTGAAGTGCATGATGATTCTTGGATATGACATTTTAGATTTGGACATTTGAACTTTGGAGGTATGATGCTGCTACATACAAAGGATATGGTGAACGGTTTTCTATTAATTGAAAAACCAGAAAGAATATGTGAAGGATGCATCTTTGGAAAGCAACATAGAGAGTATTTTCTGGTTGGCAAGTCATACAAAGAAAACAATCCATTGGAAATTGTACATTTAGATATTTATGGATACATGCAAACACCATCTATAGGAGGCATTACTTATTTTCATACATTCATTGATGATTTCTCAAGAAATACATGGACATATTTTCTAAATCATAAATATGATGCATTTGGTTGTTTTCAACAGTTCAAGTTACTTGTGGAGAAGCAAAGTGGTTATCACATCATAGTTTTAAGAAATGACATAGGAGGAGAATATGTTTCAAGAGAGTTTCAAAACTTTTTTAAAATTCATGGAATTTACAAGCAATTCATTGTGCGGTATACACCATAGGAGAATGGTGTCGCAGAGAGGAAGAATTGAACCATCAAGGAAATGGTGCGCAATATGTTGTCATCCAAACATTTGTCAAATGAGTATTGGGATGAGGCATTAGCAAATGTAGTATACACCATGAATAGATGTCCGACAAGGAGTGTGAAGAACAAAGTTCCTCAAGAATCCTGGACAGGTATGAAACATAATGTGGCTCACTTAAATTTTTTTGGTTGTGTCGCATACGCACATGTTCTAGATGAGCTAAGAAAGAAACTAGATAACAAATGACATAAATGTGTATTTGTTGGGTATTATGAAGATACAAAAGCATACAAAATGTATGATCCTATTGCAATAAACGTCATAATTAGTCGCAATGTTCAATTTTTGGAGAATGAACCATGGGATGGAAGCATAGAAAGGACAATCAGAATTATTGATTCTATGGCACATGATGACACGAAAGATGAAGTGTTTCAAACACTACTTTTAGGTTAGTGCACAATTCCTTCTACACCTAGCACTACGATGCAAATCATAACACAAACTACTCCAGTGAGAACTATAGGTGTGCAGTCCACACCTATAGTGCAACAAACTCCAACAAGCAGTTCAAGTAGTTATACCTCTCCAGATCCAACATTAGCAAGTCTGTTACCAAGAAAGACAAGAAGTTTGTGTCACATTTATAATGTTGACACAACAAATTCATTTTGATTTTTTTCTTTGTTTTCACAAATAGATGATCCATTAACTTTTGAAGAAGCTGTCAAGGATGATGTATGGGCACAAGCCATGGATGACAAAATCAGATACATAGAGAATAATCAAACATGGAAATTGGTATATGTACCTGAAGACAAGGATGTGATAAGTGTGAAATGGATTTATAAAACCAAGAAAGATGCAAATAGAAATGTGCAGAAGCACAAGGCAAGGTTAGTTGCAAGAGGTTTTACACAACAACCTAGAATTGATTTCAATGAAACATTTGCACCAGTTGTGTGCATGGACATAGCAACAAGTGGGTTATCCATTACTGCGCAAAACATATGGTATGTTTATCAAATGAATGTAAAGTCAACATTTTTAAATGGACATTTAGAAGAAGAAGTATATGTGGAATAACCACAAGGCTATGAGATTCCACGATAAGAAAACAAGGTGTATAGATTAAAGAAGGCACTTTATGGGTTAAAGAAAGCTCCCAGATCTTGGTATAGTCGCATAGATTCCTACCTCACTCATAATGGATTTCAGAGGAGTGAATGTGAGACAAAAATGTACATCAAAGAAAATCAACAAGGTAACATGTTAATTTTTTGCTTATATGTAGATGATTTGATTTTTACAAGTGATTTTGGCATAGAAGAATTTAAGTCAGTCATGAAAGATGAATTTGAAATGAATGATTTGGGGCTTATGAGATATGTTTTTGGTATTGAAGTTCTCCAGTCCAAAGCTGGTATCTTTATTTCACAATCTAAATATGCACATAAAATTTTGAAAATATTCAACATGAAAAATTCCAAAGAAACCGCAACACCTATCATAATAGGATTGAAGCTAAGAAAGGAAGATGAAGGGTCCAAGGTGGATCCTAATATGTTTAAAATAATGGTAGGAAAACTTATGTATCTGAAAACAACAAGGCTTGCTATTATGTATGGAGTGAGCCTAATTTCAAGGTTCATGGAAACTCCTTAAGAATCCCATTGGAAGGAAGGAAAATTAATTCCGAGATATGTGAATGGAAAAAAACATTTTGGAATTATGTATTCTACTTCAGAATATTTCATACTTATTGGATACACTGACATTGATTGTGGAGGCAACATATATGACAAGAAAAATACTTCTGGGTACACATTTCATTTTGGAATAGGTATAGTGTCATAAGTATCAAGGAAGCATCCCATTGTGACTCATTCTTCAATAGAAGTTGAGTACACTACAACTACAAGCGTAACTTTTCAAGCTATGTGAATGAGAAGGATGTTAAAATATTTTATGTAGGAACAACAAAAACCAACTACAATATTTTGTGACAACAATTCATCCATCATGTTATCAAATAATCATGTGTTTCACAAGAAAACCAAGCATATTGATACAAGGTATCATTTTATCACATAATTAGTAAATAACAAAGAAATCTATTTAGAGTTTTGCAGGTCTAAAGAACAAGGAACATTTATATTTACAAAATCTTTGTCAAGAGATGCAATTCAAAAACTGCGCAATTTCGAGGAGTCGATGCAGTTGTAGATGTATAACAGTTCATGTCAACTTCAAATTTTTATGTAAATTTTGTATTTTGTAAACTCATGTACTTATAATTAAGGAGGAGTGTTGGAGATATTAATTACAAGTCGTGAGCTTCACAATCACGCAGATTTTGTCTGTCACTAAAAAAAAGACGTTAATTTGTCACACATGTCAAGTAAGAGTGATAATAGAAGTTTATTTAATGATCTGATATTTATCTTTCTCGATCTTTGTTATGCATATTAGAGTCAATTGAATTTATTGTTGTCTTAATTGTTTATTCGGTTTTACTTATATAGGAAGTCTCTTAGTTTAATCTATATAAGTCTGAGTCTGTAGGTAGTTGAGATAGCAGATACATAGAAGAGAGAGAATAGAGTTTTGAGATAGAAGCAGTAACAACTGTGAGAAGTCAAAGAAGTCCGAGAGCACAAACTTTGGTTTTGCAATTTTGGAGAAGTCATTGGAGCCGAAGCCCAACACAATTTTGTATTTTGTATTAGTGCGTAGCACCCAAGTTATTAATATCAAGTATTTTTGTGTGTTGACAAATCCATGTGTATGACTGAATTTTGTTATGTTTGAAAGTTCATATGATAAGTATAGCACAATGTTGATTTTGTGTCAAGAAATAGTTTATTAAGTGTTTTATCACAACGCACAGTGAATCATGTAGTCAGTGAATTGCACAATAAGTCCTGAGGATTCAACGATGAAGAATTTCACTGTGCGGTCTTTGAAATTGCGCGATGCAAATTTTGTTTGCGCATTGTAGATCCAAGATAGTCTAGGTTTATATTCTTCACATTGATCTATTTTTTTTAGAATATAGATTACCAGCTTGATATATGGGATATGCCTAAACTGTGTCCAAGATCCATATTTTATTCGATGTGGGTGTGTGGATTAGCACTTAACATGAATTAAGTTCATTGTTTTATGAAAAACTAAAATGGATAAAGTTTTTACCCTACTTGTGTGTGCGTGTGGATTGATTTTGAATCAAACATACATCTAGTAAGAGTGGTTTATTTAAGCCTTTTCTTTCTTTTTGTACAATGAAAATTAGTGTGTGGGACAGAGGTCTAGATCATAGATTTGACACTAATGAATGTCAAACAAGGTATTGATTGGATTTTTTTATTTTTTAATTGGGCAGAAAGGAGGATATATGCAACATCATTTTTTTTTTTTTACTAAGCACATCTTAGTTTGTTATGGTTTGGTTATACACAATAATAGAATTGGCCCATATAATGTTTGCTTCAAGTGCAATTCAGTGATAATGAGATCTTTCATTACTTGGACTATAACTTGGTATAGAAATCCTACTCATAGTTTTATCTTGAACAAAGGTGGTGAAAATGATGAATGTTGTGTGGATTATTTATTTTATCTTAGTTGTAGAGTAGTCCATTGGAAATTAAAATGATGGACACTAAGTGCATTTTTTCTTTTAGGTCAGTCGCTATCTGTTGAAAGAAAATATTGTTGTTGGATGTGAGTCTATGAGTCTTATGGTCCATAGAAGTTAACTCACAATTTGATGCATTCTCTCTTAGAATCTTGCAAGGTATATGAGAAGTGGAAGCATGTTGGGACAAGGGTATCATATACTTTGGAGTTGTGCAATACAATATTTGTCTCAATAAATGATTAGTAGTGGTAGAGAATAAATATAGAAGCATACAATAAATGCTAAGTAGTACCACTTTGCCAATTAATTGTTGGTGGTTTTCAATGTGTTTATGAGATCTTCAGATATAATGAGTATAAGAAGTATTAAAATGCTCAACATTTCAAGTTGAGAGTCCACCCATCCGAGAGATAATTGCACGTTTCCACCATGTAGAATTGGAAAACCATAAATAATTGATGATTGTTGTTATGCCCGGTATTGAGTATAGATAATTGCAGGTTTCCACCATGTAAAATTGGAAAACCATAAATGATTGATAATTATTGTTATATTATCAAAATTTCTTAGAAACTTTTATACCACTGAATACTCATGTTAAGAGCATGGTGAAGTGATTTTGTAATGTATTATAATCATTTGCTAACTATTGAATAGCACATTAAATATTAAATATACTTTGGGGTATGAGATTTCTCTCTTAAAAGTATTTAAAATAAGATATAAGATTATACAAGCTTAAGCGTAAAACTTAGCAATTCGAAAAATCTTATAAGCAACTTGATTTATAAAGTTTGTTTATTTTATGAAATAAAACAAAGCTATACTTAAATCGACTCATTACATCAAAAATACACACAAGACGCTAACCACACATTTTATACAAAATTGAAATAATATATTCAGAATCTCAACAGATCATTCTGGTATGCAATAGTAGAGATTTGATTCTGTTTACTACAAGCGAAGAACAATGAGCCCGTTGTTCTTCATAACTATATTGCCAACTAAACATAATATAGCAGCCCAGCTTTATTGGAGGTAATTAAATCCTGCATGGAACAAATAAAGAACAATATTTCCGGTCAAAAATTGATTGAGAGTAAACGTAATAGCTGTATATATGATAAAATTCCATAAATCTAAAATT
>JZKD02S1846504.1:126474-159447 GCA_000966675.3 Picea glauca | reverse complement strand
TCTCTGGAGTTGCTTCAATGCATCAAAACTTGGATATCTCGAATGGTGATTTCCCCTGAATTTAAAGAGGAAATCCCTTCAATACAATCATTACAAAGCATATCTGAATCCTATCCTAAATCGGATCTTCTTTCTAAATCAGCATAGGATGTCCTATTCTCACGCAACCGAATGTTAATACAGGAGCTGAATGAGGTATTGTTGTTACGGCTGGTGTAACAGCTCCTTCTCATCGCTGCTGATGTTGTTTCAACATCGCAATTCACGGGCTGTTTCAGCCACATGAATTGCGCTCTTGACTGTGTCGGCCTTGACTGCTAACTGTAACGGCTTGTGTTTCAACATCGTTGGTTCTGGCGGTCTCCTTTGTGTTTCAACATCTACAATTCTGAACTATGTGACAACTCCGTGTTTCAGCATCTGCATCCTCGAACTGTGTAGCAGCTCTGTGTTTCGGCATATGCAACCTCGGACTGTGTAGCAGCTCCATGTTTCAGCATCAGTTCAGCAACAACGATCTTGGACAGTTTTGTGTTTCAGCACAGGCCTCAAATGCTAATCTGCAGTTATGGGCACTTATGCATTTCTAATCAATAGTTAAGTACGAGAGTGATGTAAAATATCATGCAAAATAGATTAAACATATAGTAATGAGAAAGGACGTTGTATACCTTGGAATGATCAGATGAAATGATAATATGATTCTAAATACAGGTGATCAAGGGTATAATAATGGCAAAAAGTATGGGCAAAATGGGTACATTGTGTGGTCCTAACATTTGGTAGGTTAGCTACCCTTGAAATTGGATAATAAGAAAAAAAATTAAGTGCTCTATGCACTATAACACTTTAAGTCATGTTTCTCAAATAATTTCCAGCAATAAAATAACACAAATTACCATTGGAGTGTTGGTCCACTATGAACATCAACATATTTTACAAATTTTTAGTAGAGATTCCATTCCTACTATAGTATGCTTCATCCAAACAATAGAAAAAAATAAATTAATGAGGTTTCACTTTAGCTCATGGATACTTTGGTAGAATATAATTTAAGCCTTGGAAAAGGATTCTATAATCAATAGAGATTCCATTCCTACTATAGTATGCTTCATCCAAACAATAGAAGGAAAAAAATTAATGAGGTTTCACTTTAGTTCATGGATACTTTGGTAGAATATAATTTAAGCCTTGGAAAAGGATTCTATAATTAAAAGACAATATCTATATTTTTTTGCAATTAGAAGATTACAATAATCTAAATTTAGTAGGCTCTTATTTTGATTTCCAAAATACACAACAAATAAACTTTGAAAATGCATAAACATTTTCCAAACCTCATGTTTACATAAATTGGTTTTGCTCCATAAACTTGTTCTTGTTTCCAATTGTCTCAATGAAAAAAATCACACTTAAACAAAATAGCATTGAGAAAATGATAAAAAATGGTGCCTATTGTCAAAACATTTCAACCCATATGGTATGATAGCATAATTCACTGTAGTCAATTTTTCAAAGGTGAGAAGCGAAGGAAAATACTACAAATAAAAAGAGCCTTGAATTCACACATTTAGTTATCAAGATTTTTAGAATGCACACAAATGTAGATCAATGTGGAATGCATTTTATTAATATGACACACATATAAATAGAATATATATGACCTTTGGATTCATTTTCGAAGAGGTCCCTTGGACTCTTGATGAAAGCTCCTATTCACTTGATTTTTCATATTACTTCTCAAGTGAATAATACCATAACACTAAAAGATTAGGTTTCAAACATTTTCCCATTTAATATAAATGGGTGTATGTGTGTCCAACTAAAGAGATGAAATATTGAATTGAACAACTCAAAAGGGATGAATGTTCTCTTTGAATCTTTTTGTTTTGATATGACCACAAACCAACTCGATAGAAAAAGTTGATGCCTTCTACTAAATGGAGGTTTAAGATGACCACAGACTATTTTATAGAATAAGATTTAAGTCTTGTACTAAATGGAGGTTTAAGGGAACCATAAATTGTTGTCTACTATAAGTTGTATGTCTTGTACAAAATGGAGTTTTAAGATAACCAAAAAATTGTTGTCTAGTAGAAGTTTTAATTCTTATATTAAATGGTAGTTTATGGAAAAACACAAACCAAATCATGTTAATGGAATATCTCTATGACTCTAGCTCACTTGTGATTTCTTGAATGATAGGACTTCAAAACTTTATGCCTGATTGCCAATCATTGATATTATCCCCCCTATAAGGGACAATGTAAGAAGATGAAATTGTTTTCACTGGAAGATGTGTCAATAAAAGAGAATGGATTATTCTGTATGACTGATATATCTTCTTGGATATTGATGACCATTGTCAATAAGTGATCCACCCATAATGGTTCTTTACTCTTGTATGTTTCTTATGTTTGGAACATTTGATTGAAGGATGATTATATTTTCCACAATGCTCACAAGGATGAAGATCAACATTGATGCTCCATGTGGACAAATGGACAACAATGTTGGAATTTAAGAATCTTCTCTTGAACTAGAGTAGGTGTATATGGAATTTGTTCAAGGAATTCAATACTTTGGAACAAGATTGGTTTGGTATATAATCCATAATATGAAAGGTAACTTCCTTTTTATATTTCATACATGTTTTGTGCTTATTTTATCTAATTTATTCCCAAGGTATGATGATTGGATTGAAAAGAGAAAGATGAACTTGTTCATGCACAACTTCAAATTCATCTGCACTTTTATATAAATTTGGCTCACTGAGTTTCCCCCATACTGGTTGTTGACTTTAATCACTATCATCATCAAAAAGAGTGTTGTTTTCAACAAGGACTAGTTCATAATATTGGAGATTCTTTCGTTGAAGTTGATCATGAAGAAGTTGACTTTAAATTTTAAGTAGTTATTCTTTGTCTTGTGAAGTTTCGAAACAAGTTAGGATACATTGATGAGTTGCTTTGTCAATTGTGGCCATATTGTCGACAATAGAAAGTATTAGAGTATTCAAAAATTATAATATTTCATCAATTGAAGACATTTAAAGAATGACTTATACCTCGAAGGGTTTCTTGCAACTCCATCCTTTAACAATCCAACCCTTCAATTCAGACTCAACAAATGAGGGGTGTTGACTTCTACGAAAAAAACATCCGTTTACAGTGTAATTCAACTTAACTTAAAATAGTACAAGTAAACATACAAAACTACTATTTTCAAGTTACCATTGTTCTTTTGAATGTGTTGTCGAAGATTTTTAATATAGATCTCCTTTGATTATGAGTTGTGAATATGTAACCAATTTGTTTTATTTTTGCACAGACGTTCTAGTTCATACTTCTCCACCAAAAGGAATTGCCAGGGACATCTTCTATAGGGATAAGTTAAATGTTAATGATATTTAAATGCATGCATGGAAGACATTAATTCCCTAGCAGATATGACTCCTAAAATTCATTTAGAGTTGCATTGTCCCACTATTCACAAAACTATTGTCCTAGAGTTAAATCAGAATGCAAGTGAGTTGAAAAATTGATGTACTCCATTTTAAAGAGTTCAATGCCAACTACAACAATGGTGAACATCGAACAATGAGAGAGGGATGAACCTTATTTTAGGGTTTTATTTACCCATTAAGACCCACAATTTATGCCCATTCTATAGTTTCAACATTCATTTCGAGTGCAACTACAAATTTGCAATAGAATTGAGACGTCCTAAATATCTTCTACACACATCACTAGAGTCCTCACATAAAAAATATGATAGAGAAGGAAACATTTTTGAAAAATTATAAGGCCTTAAACTGTAAAAAATTAAACACAGAAAGGCTTATCCCAAGAAACGATCTAGCCAATGATTTTTTACCATAATACAAAATGGAAGACAACGTGGGTGCCAAAGAAATGTTTGTGTACATTCATTGTTCAGTCATACAACACAACATTGAGGTACATATTTCGAATCATGTGCGCTTTAGTGATTGGAGTAGGTATGTATACGTGGACTTTGGCAAATACATGGCCAAGAAACATACATTATCACTAGGATTACGCTTAGAATGATTATGATTTTGGGAGGACTAAGAACATGTTACATGAATTGAATGAGCTACTTGCTTGGATTGACTCATTATGACTTCACCATAGATATATGGGTGATGGGTGTTATCATGGAATAACTCTTCACTTGGGTACCCACTATTTACAAGCTATAACATGGTAGATCAGATGGATAATATTTTCTCTGTCATTGGTTATCCTATTCAAAAATTCAATTTAGGGATTAACGCTTGTTTCCTCTATGGATTACAAATTTCCATAAGAGTTTATGAAAGCTAATTTTAGAAAAATAATTTCCTCTTTACTACCTAGTGCAAGTTCTCTGGTGATTGATCTCATAATTTTTTTTTTTTTCACGACATTTGAAGAGAAGACCCATATCAATGAAAGTATTACAACATTATTTATTCTATCTGTGCAATAACATTCCTCGACCTTTTTCCTTTCCAGTTCACTCCTTTTGATATCATTTAGAATCGCTTGCATGTGATCGTGTGATCCGAATAATTTTCAAAACGAAATGAAAGAAGAGATATTACAATGAAACACTCATGAAAATTGCCAGAAATAGAGGAATACAACAATAATTGATTTATATTGATGAAAGAATTGCAAAAGAGATTGTAAAAATACATAGTGCAAGACTCGCTAGAATGGTGGCAGCTTTATCTCTGAGAAGATATGTGATGACTATGTTGATTTTCAAGAATATGATTACAATGAGGCTCTAAAGACCTTTTTATAATAAATAGGAATGCCAAAACCATAGACATCCAAAAACCTAAGCCTAGGAGATGAAATGTAATGTTCCTGACTTGGATAGTCTAGGAAACACTGCTAATGTGTGTGTAGGATCAAAGGTTTACAACATATAAATGATCATACAAATAATAAACGCGACAAAGGACTGCAAAGTTTGTATTATGATATCTCTGTGGATTACAAAATGGATGAATGCGGTTGAATAACTGACAGTACTCGACTAGATCAACATATAAAGGATCTTAGCTGGAATATAAATAAGCAACTACGGATGAATAAAATAACAACACTCAGCTAGATCAAAAGACCAAAGGATCTTAGCTAGAATACAAATAAGAAACAAAAAGATAATACCCAGAATATGGGAGCACTGCGGAATCGATGAAGAATGATGGAAGACCTGGATGATCTTCCTAGTGACTAGGGTGTGTCTTTCAACACCGAAATTAGCGAACTGGTGTCTTCCTCCTGGAATACACTAAACTATCTCTCCTGAGATGTGCCTCTTCTCTTCAATGACAAGTAATAATATGCATAATGATGAATTAGGTCGTTGACCCTTCCTTTATAGCTTTCCAAAACCCTAAATCATGTTGAAACCCTAATTTGTTGTTGACTTCCAAAACCCTAAATCACTACTGAAACCCTAATTCACTGTTGACTTCTATTTTTATCTCATAACGAATTAAAAGCGCTTTTAACCCTTTTTATCTCAATGTCACTTTCTGAATATAACACCTGTGACTGGAGTAACCTCTAGTAACCCTGTTTACCCCTATTTGGCCCTGGGTATAGTCTAATGCGGTGGTTTAGACCATTAAGCCTCCTCTTCTGGAGCTCCTATTTGGAAAGGGACATTACAGTCCTCCCTTCCCAAAATTGTTTGTCTTCAATCAATACCAGTCCAAGGTGCTGCAACACTTGCTCTCTCTCCCAAGTAGCGTCCTCTATTGGAAGCCATGTCCATCTAATCAAACACTCTCTGGTGACCCTACTCCTTAGTTTCCGCTCCCAGAACTTCAAAACCTCCTCTGAAACTAACTCCAACTGTCCCTACTCATCCAACGAGAGAAGCTCCTCTGATGTGTTAATGAATTGTCCCACTGCATTTTTTAGGCAAGACACATGGAACACATTATTAATCTTGCTCCCCTCTAGAAGCTCTAGCTCATAAGAAACCTCGCTTACTCGGCGCGTGATCCTGTAAGGACCATAAAATCTGGGCTTGAGCTTCTCGGCCCCACTCTTCTTCAGAGATGACTGTCTATAGGGTTGGAGTCTCAAGAAAACTGAATCTCCAACCTCAAAGCTGCGCTCTATCCTGTGCCTGTCCGCACTTATATTCTGTTAGTTTTGCGCCATTTGCAGGTTCTCTTTCAACAACTTGAGAATCTCCTGACTCTCTATGATCCAATACTTTTCCTTGGGAGCTTTACTCTCCTCGAATACCAAGTCTACCAAAGTGGGAGCATCATATCTATACAATTCTCGGAAGGGTGTCATACCAATGGACATGTGGAAGGTGGTTTTGTAGCAATGTTCTCCTAAATGTAACCACTTTACCCACGTTCTCTGTTGTCCTCCTACATAGTTCCTCGAATACCCTTCAACCCACTTGTTGAAAATCTCGATCTTCCCATCTGTCTAAGGGTGATAGCTGGTGCTAGGTGTCAACTCTGTCCCCGCCAACCGAAACAAATCTCTCCAAAATGTCCCTATGAACTGACTGTCCCTGTCACTGATGATGCTCTTCGGCAACCCATGAAGTATGAAGACCTCCCTGAAGAAAAGCTTGGCTACCTGAACTATGCTATACTCTGTCGATATGGCATAGAACTGATAAAACTTGGTCAATCTGTCGACCACTACATAGATACAATCTTTACCCCGGACCTTGGGTAGACCGGTGATGAAGTCCATAGATATACTCTCCCATTTCTACTCTAGAATGGGCAGTGGCTGAAGTAGCCCTACTGGAAGAGCATCCTCTGACTTGTTCTATTGGCAAGTCACACACTCATTGACATGTCTCATAATGTATTGTTTGAGGCCCTTCCATGAGAACCTCTCTCTGATCTATCTGTAGGTCTTGAAAAACCCCTGATGGCCTGCTAGAGGTGAATCATGAACTGCAGTGAGGATCTTCTTCTTAAGCCCTAAATCTGGCACCAAGTAGACTTTATCCTTGTAAAATATGACATCGTCAATGACCCTATACCAGTCATCCTGTATCTTCCCATCCATCACCTCACAAGCGAACTTATTCATGGAATATTCCACTAACAAGTGGGATTTCCAATCTGCTGAAATCTCCATCAAAGAACATGTCGTAGGTCTCCTTGATAGTGCATTGGCTACAATGTTCTTCTTCCCCTTGACATACTCTATGTCAAATTTGAATGCTTGTAACTTCGTCACCCATTTATATTGGTGCTCACTGAGGTCCTTCTGATCAAGGAAATACTTCAAACTGTTGTGATCAGTCTTGACCACAAATTTGTTGCCCACCAAATATTGTCTGAACTTGGTCAAGGCATGCATGATTTCCAACATTTCCTTGTCATAAATGGAGTACAACCTCTCAGGTTGACTAAGCTTTCGGATCTCAAATACAATGGGGTGTCCTCCCTGCATTAAAACTGCACCGATCCCTTCACTCGATGCGTCACACTCTAGTACAAATGGCAGGGTGAAGTCTAGTAGTGCCAACATTGGACAAGTTCCCATGACATCCTTCATGTGATCAAAGGCTTCCTGTGATTTCTCGGTCCATATGAAGGCCCCATGCTTGGTAAGATCTGTCAGCGGTGCTCCAAGATGAGAAAAACCTCGGATGAACCACCTGTAATAGTTTCCCAACTCGAAGAATCTCCTCAATTATGTCATGTTCTTGGGTGTCGACCAATCCAAAATAGCCCTGGTCTTCTCTTGGTGCACCTATACCCCCTTTTCATTGATGATGTGGCCTAAGTAAAGAAGCTCTGTCATACCAAACTCTCACTTGGACTCTTTGGCATATAATGACTGTGCCTCCATGATGCTCAATACCTCATCCAGGTGCCTCATATGCTCTTTCCATGATCGACTATAGATCAAGATGTTGTCGAAGAAAACCAAGATTGATTTCCTTAACTGATCCCTTAATATATGGTTCATGCAAGACTGGAATGTAGCGGGTGCATTGGTTAGCCCAAATGGCATAACCATGAACTCGAAGTGTCCAAAATGACATCGAAATGTCATCTTCTCTATGTCCTTCTCTCGGATGTTGATCTGATGATATCCAGAGCGTAGATCAATTTTTGAGAAGAAAATTGCCCCATGCAGTTCATCCATCAACTCGTCAATGCACATCCTCAATCTCGGTATGGGTTCGTGATGGCACCATAGGGTATGGGTTCATGATGGTTTTCTTGTTCAAGTCTCGGTAATCAATGCACATCCTCATGGTGCCATCCTTCTTCAGAACTAAGACAACTGAAGAAGCAAATGGGCTATTGCTCGGTCTGATGTGTCCCATCCTGATCTTTGAATCCCATTTCCAAGGTTTGGTAGTTGGTAGTGATTTTTCCCAAGGTAATCATTCATTGAACTCCTAACACCACATTTATGTCCGATAGGTCAACCACATAAAATGTGTCTCTCACTGTGTAGTTGCCCAACTTCATCTCTAAGTTTGTAACTCTGTCTAGACACTCCATGGTGTGGCCATCTGCTACCGCAACATCAAACCCCTCAAACTCCTCTGTCTGAAGTGCCCGTCTCGATACTAGTGAAGCATCGATGAAGTTGTGGGTGGCCCCACCATCTATCAGGGCGATTGCCCATTACCCTTGGACATTCCCTCTGATCATACCTGGGAACACCAGAAAGGGTCACTATGACACCTCCCTTTGTTGGTTTCCTCCTGTTAGACTGTTCTAGCGGTTGTGGGACTACTGGAGGATGGGCTCCTGCCGGTGTCGGTGGTCTACAAGGAGGCTTCTCCTATGTTGGTGCTGACTCCTCCTCTGAACTAGTGGATCCACTGTCCTGCTCCTCCACCTCAGTGTCCACGTTGTCTGCTGCTACATCAATATAATGAATCTCTCCCTTGCCCATGCACCTATGGCATGGGACCCAAGGCTCTTTGCAGCTGAAGCAAAGATTCTTCCTCATAAGCTCTAACCTAGTCTCATCATCAAACTTCTCCTTTCCCTTTCATTATCTCTAGAATCACTTCTTGTCTCGATCCCTCTGGGGCATAAATGGTTTGGAGAAAGTTTTAGTCTTTGGCACTGAGTATGCCAAATCTCGAGTGCGAAGGATGGAATCCTGCAAAATGGGAGGCATGTATGCCTTCACCCATCCTCTCAAAGGCTCTGTGAGTCCTTCTGTGAATAGCATGATCATCTTGGTCTCGGATATATCTATCACTGCCATGGCTACCCGCTGAAACTCTGTGATGAACGCTTCTGATGTGCCAGTTTGTCTCAACTGGGCTAGATCCCTGAAGTGTATCTCAGGATCCTTCCTGCCAAACCTGTCCATGAGCCTATCTGTAAACTCCCTATAGGAGGTGATGCGACTGTGATGCAATGTCACCAGTCCATGATACCACCACTCGTGTTCCTCACCCTCCAAGTGTAAGGTCATGAAACTGGTGGCCTCTATCTCAATCATCTGGTTGAGCTTGTAATACGTGTCTAACTTCTATACCCAAGCTCTGGCGGTGTATTTGGATGATCCGTCGAAAGAAGGGATGGTGAGTTTCCCAACTTTTCAGATGAAATCGAGGTTATTCCCCTGCTGTTGTTGTGGTCCTCCCCTCTGCGGCTCTCTGGGGTAGTTCCTGAGTCTAAGTCCACAATACTCGACTAAGGTCATGTCCTAATGGAAGTCATGAACCAATGTTGCATACTCCCTCCTATACTCTACAATGTCGTCAGCATGAGTGGGTGGCCTCTGTGCTATTGGTGGCGGTACTGCTACCAGGGGTGCCCTATGGAAACTGGGAAACAAGGATATAGGAATCCTACTCGCAGAGGTGTATGTGCGAGAGGGTGAATGGGGTCTAGTGCCTACTCCCAAGTTCCCCTGTGCTGCATGCGATACTTGTGTATCTTGGGTGCCCACTCTGGCCAATCTATCAACCACCTATGCCAAGGACTAAGACATGGTCCGTTGACTAGCTAACATACCATTGATAACTTGCATGAAAGCTGCCTCTGGATCTATGGGGGCCTTGCCACTACCCTCCGATCGCTCATATCTGTCTCCTAGCATCCTCTCTACCTCGCGCTCAGCCTAACGCTCTGCCCTTCTCTTTGCTTCTCTGTGTGCCTCTTCCTCTTCCTCTCATCTAGGAGGAAAAGGGGGAAAATCAGGCCTATGCCTTCTTTCATGATGCCTGTTGTAAGTGGCATATTCGCCACCTACATGTTCACAGCCCTTTGGGTCTTCTGTTGCACTCATTGTCTTTAGTCATAGGCTGGTAGGACTAAAGCTTTGATACCACTGTAATGTTCCTAACTTGGCTAGTCTAGGAAACGCTACTAATGTGTGCGTAGGATCAAAGGTTTGTAGCATATAAATGATCATACAAATAATAAACGTGAAAAAGGATTGCAAATTTTGTATTATGATATCTCTGTGGATTACAAAATGGCTGAATGCGGCTGAATAACTAACAATACTCAACTAGATCAACATACAAAGGATCTTAGCCAGAATATAAATAAGCAATTGCGGCTGAATAAAATAAAAACACTCGGCTAGATCAAAAGACAAAAGGATCTTAGCTGGAACAAAAATAAGCAACAAAAAGATAATACCCGGAATATGGGAGCACTGCGGAATCAACGAAGAATGATGGAAGACCTGGATGATCTTCCCGGTGACTAGGGTGTGACTTTCAACACCGAAATCAGCCAACTGGTGTCTTCCTCCTGGAATACACTGAACTATCTCTCCTGAGATGTGCCTCTTCTCCTTAATGACAAGTCATAATCTGCATAATGATGAATTAGGTCACTGACCCTTCCTTTATAGCTTTCCAAAACCCTAAATCATGTTGAAACCCTAATTCGTTGTTCACTTCCAAAATCGTAAATCACTGTTGAAACCCTAATTCACTGTTGACTTCTATTTTTATCTCATAATAAATTAAAAGCACTTTTAACCCTTTTTAGCTCAATGTCACTTTCCGAATATAACACCTATGATTGGAGTGACCTCTAGTAACCCTGTTTAGCCCTCTTTGGCCCTAGCTATAGTCTAATGGGGCAGTTTAGACCATTAAGCCTCCCCTTCTGGAGCTCCTATTTGGAAAGTGACATTACATGAAACGCCAAAATTCATGTGCGCCTCGTTTGGGTAATTTAGTACATTAACTTCCCGGGGTCGTAAATTTTGCAAATGATTTGAGTCATTTGAGGAGCATGATATCCCGTTGGAAAGGTATTTTCGATGATTGCGCATTACACCGTCAAACTTTGGCCCTGTTTACATTTTGACTATGGCAAGCCAAAAAAACATTGATTAGGGGGCCTAAAATGACCCTGGAAGTACAACAAGATGTGTTGACATGAAAACATACAAAATAAGCCAGTTGGATTAGGTGGGAGGCTAGAAATATCCACATGGAAGATGTGTAGGGCTTCAGACAACCTCAAAAGTGTAGAACCCACAATTACAAAGAAGTACAGAAGAACGTGTTGTACTAAAAAATGACAAAAGGAGCCAATTGGAATAGGTGGGTGGCCACCAATATCCACCTGGATCAATCCTCCTCCCTTAGGAAAGAATGGTCTTCATTGCGTTGAGTGCCCAGGGAAGAGGGGAAACCATTTTCTGACTCTGGATCTTAGTGAGTTGCATGCTTTGTTGGAGAAATTGTGTTTCTTTTTCTATGGAAGATTGCCACACGCCTTTTGCTAGAAGGGTTGAATATGTTCCACCAATCTGTTGTCTTTGGGTTTGACGAGGCATTGTGTAGGCACCATTGTAGGTGAAGAAATCATTTGTTTTTGTTGGATAGAAGGTGTTGAGCCTGCAGTGGTTGTAGCGATCGTCTGTGCATCCTTTGAGAAGAATGTGAAGAGGATGAATTTCACAATATGAGAGACTACCTTGCAACACTGTTTTGGTGGAGCAGTAGTTAGAACTACCTCTAGTATCCTATAAATCTCACCTTCCAGAGTAATAATGAAACTACGGGGTCTACACTCATAGACAACATGATTTATCCACATATATGGTTGGCCCAAAACAAAATCACATACATCAAGAGGGGAAACATCACACACTACCTCATCCTCGGTGTGTTGGATTGCATAGGATAGGAGGCACTGTTGGATGACACAAAGATCTTGTCCCTGGTGAAGCCACCCGATGTTGTATGGCTACGGGTGTGGTAACAATAGTAGAAGTGGGATATGTGTCGATGATCTATCTGTTTTCAATCTTTTCTGTATCGGATTCTGAATCAGGGTTCAGCTCTGTGTCTTTGACCTTGGCTACCAATGACTGTTTCAAGTGACATTCATCAATGTTGTGCCAGGGGATTTTGTGGAATTCACACCACTTCCCAGTGTCATTCTTTGTCTTCCCTCTACCATTTTTGTTGTGTGTCTTGGAATGGTTGTCTAGAGGCTGTTGGTTAGGGCCTTCTTTACCATGCTTTGGTTGTTGCAAATTTGTGGACCCGAATTCCCATTTCTTATGGTGCCTAAATTTATGTTTGATTTTGACGGCACATCGATAGGCAGCTCCCAATGATGATATGTTTAGGACATCCATTTCGGTTTTGATGTACCTATGCATATCCCCATGGTATTTTAGAGCTAGATGATGCTCAGAGTCTTTGATAGCCAACTTGGTGGACAATGTATGAAAAATATTTGTGAACTCCGACATTGTTTAGCTCTTCTCTTTCCGCAGTGTGGTCCATCTCATGAACTGGTATTCATAGTTTTCAACAGGATAGTATTGTTCTTTGACTGCATCGACAAAAGAATGCTAAGAGGTCTCTGTTAAAATTTTAATTAAAAAGTACCTAGGCAAGTGTTTCTCATCCCTAGGTGCCTAAAGGGTGAGAAAGTGCCTAATGTGGGCCCTAGTAATTTAATTTGTGAGATGCAAATTAAAAGGTGACTTTATGACTTTAGTGAGGGGGTGAGTGAAGAGACACTCAATCTAAACCACCCATCTAATCCAATCTCAACCGTTGGATGTGAAACTCCTCACCTACCAAGCATGAGGTCGATTACGGTTGGAGGGCGCACCATTGATAGGTTGTTCATTCAATTTTTGGAGAGAAAGAGAAGGAGAGAGGTCGAGCTTGAGAATAGGCATCATTTTCAGAGTTAAGCATGCATCCCAAGGAAACTATTAGGCATGGATTTCGAGGCAACAGACAATAAGAAAGAACAATATTTATAGTACAAATTTGAGGGGTCATACAACATTTAATGTGCACAGTTTTTCAGGTAAACATCAACAAGTTATTCTGAGAGTATTGGCATGCATTCCAAGGATTTCATACAGTGTTTTTCAGGAACAAAAATTGAGGAAGGTGTTGGGCACAATTTTCTGGGCAAAGAAAATCTGTATAGTCCATACGAACCTGCACAAAATTCGAGGGTCGTACTGTCACAAATTTTGGGCATGTTTTTCAAGGTATTTGGCACATTTTTCAAAGCATTTTACTGCTAAGTATTTACATACATTTGTAGCATAATTTTGGCACACAAGTTGAGGACTATCCGTACAACATTCTTTGTTGGGACAACCGTATTGTTGTATGGATTTCTGGTTTAGAAATCGAGGAGCAATCTCCAGAAGTGGACAAATATGTTTATGTAAATTCTGAAGATGAATATGTTGTAAAAGAATTTCTCAAAAGCCCATAAATAATAAAAATCCCTCTCTCACTGGTTTTCCCCTTGTGGGTTTTTCCAGGGTCACTGTTAGACTGAAAATATCTGTGTCTATACTTTTTTGAGTTTTATATGCAGCTGATATTTTATTTCTGCGTTATAAACGAAGTTCATAATCCTCATGTTTTAGTTCTGAAATTATTTTTCTACTGAGTTTTATATGCTGTTATAAAACTGGGTTTGGGCATTAAAGATTGGCTGAAAAATTAGTGAGACTAAAACTGGGTTGGGGTCTGAAAATTTGAGTTGGTATTCGAGCTGAGTTAAGAGAAGAAGTGATATTTCAGCAAGTCATAAAGTTGGGACAACAGTCACTTCAGAGGGCAGAATTTTGAATTTGTCATTTTCAACAGAAAAAGGTTAATGGCTACAACTTTGCGAGTTGAGGACAGACTTGATGGTGAAACAAATTTTGGTGCTTGGAAGGAGAGGATGATCTTGCTGTTGCAAGAAAATGAGTAGTGTAACATTGTGGAAGATACCGCAACTCATCCTCTGGTGGTACCTACTGATGCTACTCTTCTTGCAGCTTACACTAAGAAGAGTATCAAGGATAAGAGGATGATTCTTGGTGCCATCAAGGACCATTTGATTCCTCACTTGATGGGGAAGGCAAATGCCTATGAGATGTGAGATTCTTTGACTAAATTGTACCATAGTACTAATGAGAACCAAAAGATGGTTTTGAGGGAAAAACTAAAGAGAATAAAAATGACCAAGGATGAAAATGTGGTCACATACCTTACTAGATTGACATAGGTGAGAGATGAGCTTGGAGATGTGGGGGAGGCCATAGTTGACAGTAAGCTTGTGAGAACAACATTGAATGGATTTTCCAAACAATGAGTTGCTTTTGTGGAGGGCATTGTTACTAGGGAGAATCTTCCCAATTGGGAACGCCTTTGGGATGACTCTTTTCAGGAGGAGACCTAGAGAGGTTATGCACATGACAATTCATCTACAAGTCATGAGGAGGAGAATGTGGCTCTTTCTACCACTAGAAAGAAGAAGTTAAAAAAGGGTCCAAAGGGAGGAAACAAGCCCAAGGGTGAAGGGAAGAAAGACATGAGAAAATTCAAGTTCTTTGCATGCCATAAGTTTGGGCACTATGCAGGTCAGTTTCCTAACAAGAAGAAGAAACAAACAACAACTTATGCAGTGGTGGAAGATTTTTCCACCAAGTTTGACATGGAGTTTCCTTGGTTTTGTGTCTATCCACGAGGATCACTCATTCAGATACTTGGTATATTAATAGTGGTGCCTCTCTCCATATGAAAGGGGTTCGTGAGCACTTGACATACCTCACATAGATTGGAGATGTTGAGGTAGTGCTTGGAGATGAGCCGGAGGTCAAGGCAGTTGGTTGTGGGACTGTATCATTTCAAAGGGAGTCTTTGTCTCCCATGTCTTTGACAGAGGTTCTATGTGTTCCGAGCTTAAATAATAAATTAGTGTCAGTTTCTTCTATTGAGGAGAGGGGCTATGGGGTCTTGTTCCATGATGGGCAGGTGCTCCTTTAACCAAAGGGGTCTAGTATCACTTCGGCCAAAGTGATTGGGACTAGACATGAGAGGTTGTACAAGCTTATGTTCCAACCAGTGAGAGCATTGATTCATACTACCAGTAGAAGTTCCCTATGTGAGATATGGCACAAGAGGATGACACATTTGCACCATGGGGCTTTGAGGATATTGAGGGAGATGGTGACATGATTTCCGGATTTCAGTTCAGAGCACAATGATTTTTGCAAGGGGTGTGCTTTGGGAAAGTACACCAAGACTTCGTTTCCGAGCAGTGAAAATAGAGAAGCAGGGATTCTCTATCTTATATATTCAGATGTATGTGGCCCAATGTCTTCGACATCGTTGACTAGTTTTCTATACTATGTTGTATTCATTGATGACTTCTCACAAAAGTCTTGGATTTTCTTCATGAAGACCAAATGACAGGTCTTTAGTCAGTTCCAAGAGTTCAAATATTTTTTTGAGAACCAGATAGGGAAGAAAATAAGAGTTCTAAGGACGAACAATGGGGGTGAGTATACCTTCAAGGAGTTCATGGACTTGTGTGCAGGAGAGGGCATCAGGAGAGAGAGTTTACTGTTCCTTACAACCCACAACAAAAAGGGGTTGTAGAGAGGAATAACAGGGCCATTGTTGGGGTTGCGAGAGCCATGCTACATGATCATGGGATGCCACTATTTCTATGGGTTGAGGCATGCTACACTACAGTTTATATGTAGAACAAGAGTCCTCACAAGGCTTTGGGGAGCATGACTCCTGAGGAGGCTTTTTTGGGGAAGAAGCCTTAAGTGGGGCACCTTCGGATTTTTGGATGCATCACTTATTCACATGTCCTTTCTGAGAAGAGGAAAAAGTTGGAGCCCAAAGTAGAGAGAGGTATATTTGTTGGGTACAATGTGACTTCAAAGGCTTTCCATATATATACCTTCCTTCCTCAAGGAAGATTGTCTTGAGGAGGGATGTCAGATTTGAGGAGGACAGATCCTTTAGGAAGTCTAGCGAGATAAAGAAGGGTGAGAAGTCTTCAACTCAGATTCAAGTGAGTCTGTAGTGGACTATAGTGATACAGAGTTTGGGGCCACTAGTTTCGGGGATGACAGGTTCACAGGTTATAGGGCCACAGGATTCAGGATCATAGGCTACTGGTCAATAGGTTTCAGGATCGAGTACTCTAGAGTCTACTTTAGGATCACTGTCTTTAGGAGATGGGGTTGAGAAGGGAGAGTCCCCTCCATGGGACACTACTTCAGAGAGGAGGAAGCCCAAGTGTCTTCAGGATACTTTGAGGGAGGCACAGGGTTTGGTGGGGAATCCCAGATAGGAAGTGAGGGAGAGTAAATCTCCCGAGAGGTTTTGCACCTACACCACAATGGTGAGCAATATTTGGGAGTCTGAGCCTTCCACTTTTGAGGAAGCTTCTGGTAGATAGGTTTGGAGAGATTCCATGATGGAATATTACAATTCCATCATGAAGAATGATGTCTAGGAAGTTGTTCCTAGACCTACAGGGAAGTCAGTGGTGACTTCCAGGTGGCTCTATAAACTAAATCATGCTACAACTGGCAGAATTGAGAAGTAGAAATATTGCTTTGTGGCTTGGGGGTTTTCACAGGTTGAGGAAGTCGACTATGATGAGACCTTTGCACCGGTTGCTCGATATACTTCAATGAGGGCAGTGATCTCCATTGCAATAGAGATGGGTTGGAAGATCCACCAGATGGATGTTAAGACCACACTTTTGAATGGTCTTATACAGGAGGAGGTATATATTGAGTAGCCATTGGGCTTTGAGGTTCATGAGAGAGAGTCTCATGTGTGTAGACTGAAGAAGGCATTGTATGGGATGAAACAAGCTCCTAGAGCTTGGTATTCAAGGATAGATGCCTATTTGCAGTAGTTGGGTTTTGAGAAGAGTGAGGCAGATCCAAACCTATACTACATTGTGGTTGGAGAGGATCCTCTCATTCTTCTACTATATGTGGATGATCTATTCATTACAGGGGCGGAGAGACTCATCAGAAGCTGGAAGGAAAGCCTTGCTTAAGAGTTCGAGATGACTCGGACTGATGCATTGCTTTTTGGGATTGGAGGTTTGGTAGGAGCCTGGACACATCTTTTTTGGACAGGGGAAGTATGTGTGTGACATTCTGAGTAGATTTTAGATGGAGGATTGTAGGCCCATGACCACTCCCATGATTACCAACTGGAAGAAGCTTCATTCTTCTGAGTCACAGTTGGTGTATTCCACTTTGTATCGTCAGTTGATCGGGTCATTGATGTATTTGGTCAATACTAGGCCATATATTTGTTTTGTTGTCAACACTCTCATTCGGTTCATGGTGGAGCCTAGGAGAGTGCATTGGGTGGAAACAAAACATGTGCTCAGGTATCTTTGTGGTACGGTAGATTATGGTCTGGATTATTAGAGAGGAGATGCAATTCATTTGGTTGGCTATATAGATTCAGATTGGGTAGGATGTGTCAGTGACATGAACAGTACTTTAGGGTTATTTTTTGAATTGGGCTTAGCAGTTGTGTCTTGATTCAGTTGGAAGCAAAAGTCAGTGGATTTGATTTCTGCAGAGGTTGAGTATATGGAAACTAGTCAGGCCAGTTGTGAGGCCCTTTGGCTTCACAAGTTGCCGGTGGGATTGTTGGTTGTGTAGTTGAGTCCTACCATGATTTATTGTGATAATCAGAGTTGCATCAAACTCTAATAGAATCAATTGTTTCATGATAGGTCTAAGCATATCAATATTCAATATCACTTCATCTGTGTTATGTTCAGAGGGGAGCTATGGAGCTACAATACATATCTACATAGGAGCAGTTTGCAAACATACTCATCAAATCATTGAGCAAAGGCATGTCTGTATTTTCTAGGGACAAGATTGGAGTGGTGAGTAACACTTTCCTCAGTAAGAGGGAGTGTTAAAATTTTAATTAAAAAGTACCTAGGCAAGTGTTTCTCATCCCTAGGCTCCCAAGGGGTGAGAAAGTGCCTAATGTGGGCCCTAGTAATTTAATTTGTGAGATTCAAATTAAAAGGTGACTTTATGAATTTAGTGAGGGGGTGAGTGAAGAGACACTCAATCTCAACCACCCATCTAATCCAATCTCAACCACTGGATGTGAAACTCCTCACCTACCAAGCATGAGGTCGATTAGGGTTGGAAGGCGCACCATTGAGAGGTTGTTCATTCAATTTTTGGAGAGAAAGAGAAGGAGAGAGCTCGAGCTTGAGAAGAGGTAGCATTTGCAGAGTTAAGCACACATCCCAAGGCAACTATCAGGTATGGATTTTGAGGCAACAAATAACAAGAAAGAACAATCCATACAGTATGGATTTGAGGGGCCGTACAACATTTAATGTGCCCAGTTTTCGAGGTATAAAACAACAAGTTATTCTGAGAGTATTGGAACACATTCCAAGGCTATCGTAAAAATATTTCCAGGCAATAAAATCGAGGAAGGTGCTGGGCACACTTTTCTCGGCAAAGAAAATCCATACAGTCCATAGGGACCTGCACAGAATTTGAGGGTCGTACTAACACAAATTCTAGGTTCTTTTTTCAAGGTATTTGGCATGTTTTTCAAAGAATTTTACTGTTGATTATTTCTGTATGGTTGTAGTAGAAGTTTGGCACAGAAATCGAGTGCAATCTGTACAACATTCTTTACTAGGACAACCATATTGTTGTAAGGCTTTCTGGTTTAGAAATCGAGGAGCAATCTCCAGGACTGTATAGATAAGTTTGTGTAAGTTTGTGTAATTTATGAAGATGAATATGCTATAAAAGAATTTATCAGAAGCCCATAAATAATAAAAATCCCTCTCTCACTAGTTTTCCCCTTGTGGGTTTTTCCAGGGTCGTTGTTAGACCGAAAATCTCTGTGTCTATAATTTTCTGATTTTTCTATGTTGTTGATATTTTATTTCTGCGTTATAAATGAAGTTCAAAATCCTCATGTTTCAGTTCTAAAATTATTTTTCTGCTGAGTTTTATTTGTTTTTATAAAACTAGGTTTGGGCATTAAACATTGGCTGAAAAATCAACGAGACTGAAACTAGGTAGGGGTCTGGAAATTTTACAGTCTCGACCCCATATATTCCATATTCCTCTCTTGAACTTTTCTCCCAGTAAGTTTCCCACCAATGTTTGACATGGGGGAGAGCCTTGAGGAGTGTGAAAGTGATATTTTCCCTATCAGAAAACTTTTGAACAGAGAAATAACCTTCTAATAGATTTAACCATTTTTCTAGGGCATCTACATCTATCTAACCTTCAGATATGGGAATATAAAAATTAACTTGTTCCTTGAACGAAGAGATTCCTCCAAAATGCCTGCTTGATGAAGATGCAGTTGTTGCTGTTGGCAGACATTAAAGAATGTGTGAAAAAATATCCATCATTTCATCCCTTCTGTTGCACGAGAGCTTCCTCAAGCAACAGGTTAATAAAATATTCTTCTCCACCATATTTATTTTCTACCGCCATTGAGGGTTTCTTGGGCATGTGAGGGTGATTTTTCTCAAGATATAAAAACTTTATACCCAACTGGATATACTTAGACCCTATCAGGGACATGCACTAAAAAATGATCAAGAGCAATCCACACTGATACCACTGATTTGGATTATTTTTGGAAAGAAATGAAAGCAGAGATATTACAATGAAACAGTCATGAAAATTGCCAAAAACAGAGAAATACAACAGTACTTTATTTCTATTAATGAAAGAATTGTAAAGAGACTGTAAAAATATAGAGTGCAAAACTTGTTAGAGTGGTGGTTGCTTTATCTCTGAGAAGAGATGTGATGGTTGTTCTCATTCACAAGAAGATGATTAGAATGAGGCTCTAAAGGCCTTTTTATGATAAATAGGAATTCCAAAACCCTAGACATCAAAAAACCTAACCCTAGGAGATGAAAAGCCAAAAGTCATGTGAGCCTCGTTTGGGTAAGTTTGTGCATTAACTTCCCAGGGTCATAACTTTTGAATACAATATTTGTTTTAGGAGCATAATAGCCCATTGGATTTTGTTTTTAGAGAACTACGCATTACACCATCAAGCTCGGACTCCATCTACAGTTTGACTATGGAAAGTCGAAAAAAAACTGTTTAGGGGCCCAAAATGGCCCTCGATGTACAACAAGATGTGCTGACATGAAAACATACAAAATAAGTCAGTTGGATTATGTGGGAGGCCACCAGTATCCACTTGGAAGATGTGTAAGGATTCATATAGCCTCGTAATTTTAGAACCCATTGTTGTGCTACTTATATGTCTAATATAATGCACTCATTAATTATCAATCTCGGATTCGTAATCAACAGAGTTACAAGACACCAGTAAGAAAGGTAATTCCTAATGTCACGAGTATAGAATCAAACTAAATTATGTATGCTGGAAACAAATCAAAATAGAGAACTATAATTCACTTTGGTTTTCTTTCATAGAGAGGCTATCTATTCCATTATGGCACATGCAAGTATGAGATGGAATTGGTTTGATAGATCAACTCTGATGTGTGACCCAGAAAACTAATTATGCAATCCACACTTTCTGAAAGGAAATCACACATCAATCATCATAGCATAGGTAGTTCAACAATCAATATGTTGGTTCTGCTATGGTTCACAATGAACTTCACTAGTTCTTCTCCAAGTAGTTTTGACTATTGCCAACTACTATGATCACTCAAGGAAATCAAACTCATGAGAACAGAAATAGAGCATATGCAAAAACAGAGAAATTAAATATCTAAGCAATTATAAAATGGAAATATTAATCTAAGTTACACTGCTATCATCTAACAGATTTAAAGCTTTAATCAATTCAATGTTTAGACTATTGAAAACAAATACTAATGCTAATCTACGAAGAGGCTAACCTTTGTTAGGCGGTGAGACCTTGCCACTTCAATAGGTCAGTTGTTGAAGTCTACATGAAGCTTAATTTTAACACACACATTACTCTCACTCACACTTCAAAACATAAAATCAAAACTCTCTTTAACAACTCAACTCATTCTTAATCATAGATAATCAAAATATGGAGATAAAATGACTTTCCATTAATCTTTACTCAGAAATATGTTTTGTACTATCATACGTTGCTTACATATTGATGATACATTAACTCTCCCACTCTTCTACCATCCTTGCCATGGATATTTAATAGTATGCATCGTGAAACACAAGGAGGTGAAGTGATTTGCAAATCAATCAGTTGTTTAAGTTTAATCATTCGATTACATCTTTAGCCTCATCCTGATGACACACAGTGCATGAGATTGAGGAAATTAACAAACTATTCTTTATCATATCCTTGCTAAACGAATAGACATCCACCAATTGACTTAGGTGAGATCTGGCACTTAACTTAGTGCATTAATCTCTTCCATATCAGTACCGGATCGTAACAGATGGATGATACCGAATCACGATAGGGCAAAAAAGGTGGTACTGGATCATGACAGAGTGTAGTTGTTGGTACCGGATCATAACAGAGCGTGTTCATTGGTACCAGATCACCACATGTAAGATTTAGTACTGGACGTGTTTGGTATTGGATCAGACATCAACAATCTTGGT
Organism: Picea glauca; assembly: GCA_000966675.3. Classification (NCBI taxonomy): domain Eukaryota; kingdom Viridiplantae; phylum Streptophyta; class Pinopsida; order Pinales; family Pinaceae; genus Picea; species Picea glauca. Next base: position 137,575 of record JZKD02S1846504.1, on the reverse strand, counting down.
GCACAGGTACTAGATCATGACAGAGCTGGTACAAGAACGCTAGACATCTAGGGGTCAAAGATTCACATATGAAAAATCGATCATTAGTACATGAAATATTTAATTCCTTAACTCAATAAACCACAAAATACATGAATTAGGCATACTTTACCTTATGACCTTATTACTAGCAATTGGTAGCGTTCTTGTCATTCACTCAAGCTTTACATAGGTCCAAAAAGGTATAGGTGAAGAGTAAAATAGGGTAATGAGAATGTCAATTTCAGGTCTCAACACCTATAATTACAAAGAAGTATAGAAGAACGTGTTGTACTAAAAAATGACAAGAGGAGCCAGTTGGAACAGGTGGGTGGCCACTAATATCCATCTGGATCATCGTGAGAATATATAGTAAGTAGATTGATTATTACGATTGTAATGCACTATAATGGATAATTCCCTTTATTCATCGTGGTCAAAAGTTGAAATATTATTTTATGGGATCATAAATATTCACTGGGAAACAAATATATGATGAGATCCCAGTAGAAACAATGGAGCCCAGAGCTGAGAAGAAACCCAAGGAGAAGGAACCCTTGCATTTTAACTTTCCTGATAGGGAGGAAGCATCCTTATGTTTTTAAGATGCATTATTAGAGAAGAAGAATCTACTATTTGACATATATAAGAGAGAATAATTCAAGATAGATATCATATATGACATCAAAGTGTGTTGCTAGGACAATCTGATTTGTAGAAAGGAAAAAGGAAGAGAGATATTTCTGTAGGAGAATGAAAACACCCAAGAAAATTGATCCATATTGGGTTATTATATTATTTTTCATCTATCTCAATGCTTTCAGAGTGGAAAAAATTGGAGGAATCAACTTACAGGGTCATTTTAGTGGCAGGTCCTAGTTTGGAAAATTGGGGTCCATAAGCTTTCAAAGTCATTTTGAGGAAATAATTGAAATTTTTGGGGGTTCTAGTGTAAAAAAAGTATGCACATCCCCTTGATGGTGTTCTACACTCTAATATATTTCCAATGGTGTAGGTCGTGCATCAATCAAAGCTCGTATTAAAAAGTTATACCTTGTGCAAGTTGACCTATCATGTTGACTACCATAGCATAAGAGGATGCCATGTCATCCTCAATTACTGATGCGTATGGGGATAGCTATGTGAGTAATTTCAAGAATATTCAAGAAGTTTCAAAACACCATCATAATTGAGGGTTGAGGAAGTCAAAAAACTACCCCTAGATGGCTATCGAGATATGTTAAATATCAAGCCACCAGGAGGAAAATGGGTTCCACTTTTTTGTATTGTATCTCGTTCCATATCTCAAAAAAACATGTGAGAGTTGTATTATATGAGATTAACAGAGGAGGAGATATTTTGTAGAAGATGTACTAGCCACAGGTCAAAGATAACTCCAAAGAGAGTGTCTCTTTGTTTGTTCTTGCATCATTTCTATACCAGAGAAAAGAGAGTAGAGAAACCTCACTTTCTATCTTAGTTTTCTCCCATATTAGGTTTATCGGGTCATATATTGTGTTTATTTGTGCATGGTCTGTGTATTTATTTATGTTCTCTATTTTTCGCATTTGAACTATTTCATATGTTTTTTAAGAAGAAAAATAATAATCAAGAGTCTAAGATCTAAAGGAAAAGTAACCTTAATAGTAAAGATTTTGGTTATTTATTAGATCTGTTGTGACAAATTGTTCTAGTGGAATATCCAAATTAGTTTACAGTTCAGGAATAAACAAGACAAAGGTGTTTTTGGATAAGGAAAAGTCAGCTATATCAAATAAGTTTGTTATTGCTTACATATTTGTATTTTATAATTGAATTGTTGTCGAAATTCTAGTTACATAAGATGTATACATTTGTTGTACTCTATTACAGTTATTATTTCAATTCTTGGGTTCATCTAGTAAATCATAGTGTCATCTTTGTTATCAATATGATTTAGAAACACATGAGGATTCCTACTCTGTGTACGCCAAAGTATTGTATTGAAATTCATTTATGTGAGGACTCACACCATTAAAACTTGATTTTGTAGTGTCTTATGCATAAAAAATTTGCATTTTTATCATCTTTTACTACAACACAACATGAGAAAATGAGAATCAAATCTAGTGGGAGAATAAATGAATTGCAAAATTAATTACAAACACTATGTTGGATGCAAACAATGAAATTTCTAGGTTTTTTATTCCCAAGAAACTAATTATATTTGTACCTTGACAAATTTTTAGACTAGTATTTGAATTTTTGTGTATCTTATCACAAGGTATTTGTATTCCTAGTGGACAGGCTCCCTGGACCCTTGTGTTTTTTAACATCTTTCATTCCAATGAAATATCCTTGAAATTGACAATGAACCTGATAAACTATCTTACTCTTTACGCGAGTTGAATATCTTAGTGTGGTTCTGTATGATTACTTTGGCTATTACTTCTTGTATATCAGCGTACAAAGTTATTTCTAAAATTTCTAGTAGTATGCCATGTTCAAATGTGTTAGTTTTTCTTTTGCTTTTGCTTCCCAACAAGATACCTTAGTGCCATTCATTTATGTTTGGTAGATAAAGTCTTTTTAACATCTATGGAGAGGAGGAAACAACAAGAGCGGTGATGGTTGAGTTATTGTGAAAGAAAAAAATGTATTTACCTTGGAGCTATAAAAATTATTGATTGGTAAATGGGTATACGTCTATAAGACCTGGATAGACATGCGTACCCCTGGTTTATTGGGTATCCTATGAAATGTCTAGACATAGATTTAGGTATAATGAATATGTGGGGGGGGGGGATGTATGTTGGGTTAACTTTGACTCGATGAAAGAGTTAACGAGTTAAATCTATTTTTAGGTCAAAGCACGTGGTTTTTTGGGTCCATGTTTTTTTGGGTAGCCCGTGGTATTGTGTCCATGGATTGCATGTAATGAAGTCTATAAAAGGCTTGGTGAACTCCATTGTAAATGGTCCTGGAGGTAAGCAATGAAGGCTTATTGGTCAACTTGGTTGGATTTGGTCAATGTTTTTTGAATGCAAAGTTCGAGGTGGAGTAGTGTGTCCAAGCTAGAAAGGTGGGTATGTAGAAAGGATGATGTGTTTAGAGATTTGTATTGAAATGAACATTAGCAAGTCAATCAAGTGTTTGAGAATATATGATGAAGGTAGGTTCATATCCATGGAACTTGGAAATTATTGCAAGGAAGATGGGATTGAAAGGGCATGTTCAATAATACCAAGTTGCAACAATAGTTGTGGGCAGAAGTGGTTGTGATATCTAGTAACTCGGTCACCATCGGTCGCAAAAGACTGGAATATTTCGGTAGAGGTATGAATAGGTCATCTGGTGAGTACTCAAATGTGAAATTATTTGGTTGTGATGCTTATGTTTTTATCAACATTCTAAGTAGAACCGAGATCAAATAGGTAGATATTTGATATTAAGTGATGATGTTAAGGGATGCAGATTGTGGGATCATGCTGCCCACATAATCATCATGGACAAATATTTTTTGTTTGTTGAATCTCCCTTTGTAAAAAAAATCAAATATAGTAAAATATGAATGGTTCAAAGCATGATTGATAGAAAAAGGGTATTTGGAAGGTATTGATTTCCATTAAAGTTTCTCACCAGTTGTTAAAAGGTTGTTTTTATTCATTTTGTGTTAGCATTAGTTATGTTACGTGATCTTGAGTTATTACAAATAAATGTAAAAACTATTTTATATGGAGTTTTTGGATAAGGATATATATATCGAACAACCATAAATTTTAGTTTAGGATTGCGATATAATATTTGTTTGCAAACTCAGGAATCATTATATGGCTTAAGGTAACTAGGAAATGGTACAAGATGTTTGATTATTTCATGGTGAGCCAAATATTACAAGAAGTGAGTATAGCCATTGTGTTTATGGTATATTTATTATCTTGGCATTAAATTTTATGCCTGTTGCAAGAAAAAGCATGTTTGAGATCAACATGTTGGCTCAGTTGGTTAGTACATTTGACATGAAGAATATAGGAGCAACGAAAAAAATCTTGGACATGAAAATACACAAAGACAAGAAATATGGTAAGCTTGGTTATCACAACATAAGTATTTGGTGAAGATACTTAGGAAATTTGGTATGAATAATGTGAAATCGATAAAATCCCTTTGGCTTTCCATTTTAAGTTTTATTCAGGTTTAAGTCCTAACGAATGAATAAGAAAAGGGTTGTATGTCTCGTGTATCTTATGTTAGTAGGAAGTTTGATACATATGCAATGAAATGGTCAGTATTTCACATGTATTTGATGTTGTCAGTAAACACATGGAAAACCAGGTGAAGAGCATGGAAATGGGTTTTGATGATTGTGATGGAAATGGTCAGTATTTCACATGCAGTTGGTTTTGTCAATAGACACATGGAAAAACTAGGTGAAGATCATGGAAATGGGTGCTTCAATATCTTAGAAGCAAAAAATCACAAGTATCACCTACAATGGTTGCATTGATTTAGTCTGTGGTTATTATTCATGAGGTTTGGACAAGAGGAGACCTACCTCAGGTTATGTATTGCAAGAATGCAAGGATATATTGGGTAAATTTGAACAAGTACATGATGAGGTGTTATGTGGTGGTCAAAGCATTGTGTATTCGACTAACATTCCACCATATAAAAATGAGACAATGCACCGTTTTATAAGACAGGTTACTGATGGAAGAAGAATGGTCCATACTGGAGTAAATCATGCAGACATGTTCACATAATTGTACTGTTAGAGAAGTTGCAGGGCTGTGATGGTGTTTGTCTTCTCTTGTCTTGCAGGAAAGGTGACGAGTAAATTTGGGCATGATATATCAGGTAATTTTTTTTCAAGGTGGAGATCATTGAAATGTGCCAAGCAAATTCCCATGTAGATCAAATTTATTAACTCCATGTATTCTACAGTTAGCTGAACCAAATCAAATAAAAATAGAATATGCATGCATGCAAACTAAATTGATCAGTATGTGTAACTGTTTGATCAGTTTGTGTAATTGTTTGATCAATTTGTGATCATTTTGTGTAGATATGTGATAGATGCTGTATATATGCATACCCATAGAGAAAAATGTAGGAAGTGTGTGGCATGAGTGAGAGGATGGTTGTAGGGTTGTGTTTGGTTGTTTTCATTCTCCCTTTATCAATAAGAATAACGACTATCATTGCCTCGTGGATGTTTCCCTTATGAAGGGTTTTACCACATAAATTCCATGTTCAATTGATGTGATTGTTGTTGGTTTTATTTATTTTCCATTGAATCTTGTTGTCTATATGCTTTTCCTTCCCAACATTCGAGTGTTATCATCAGGGGTGCATAAATTGGTTGGATTTTGGGTCAGAATAGATTTGGATGATGGGTGGGGTTATGTTGAAGCTCTATTTCTAGATTTCAATTCCCCATTTTTTTTATTCTCTTCCCATTAATACAATGCTTCCTTCCCAACTCATGGTCTTAAACTGGGAATCATTTTTCCTCCACGTTCATTCTTCTCTGTAAATAATGTCTAGTATGTGAAATTTAGATGACTTGGACTATACAATAACTCAACAAACCAAAGAGTAAGAGTCAATACATAGAATTGGTGAAATTCAAAAAGAAAAATGTTATCCATTTAAAAGTTATAAAAGTGATTTAGAGCATGGAAACAAATTTCATGTGTTTTGATTGACTGTAGCTCAACTCTGACCAAGCTAAGCCATGTTTTGCATGATTGTAATCAAGTCTTGAACAAGTCCCAAATTCATTGATTTTGGAAACTAGTGTTTTGTTAGAAAAAATATTTTTCACTGAGAGAGTTTGTTATGACCCATTGATACTTCCATCATGTCTTGGTTTCTCTTTGTAAGGTTTTTTAAATTTCTTCATAATAGTCTATTTTGTTAGGAGTTGTAATATCATTAACTACTTGTAGTTAGTTTGTGAAACCATTTTATAGTTACTTATGTTACTAAACAGTAACACTGTCACATGTATAATATTTATACATTCAATAAGAAATCAATTTGGTGTGTTAACTCTACAATATTTGGGTGTATTCTTCTTTTTGTATTACTTTCATGGCATTAGAGCCATCGATTAGGAGAAGGAGAGACGGTTGTTGTCTACGACTCTCTTCCACTATAAAGAATACCTCAGAATGTCGTATTTCCTGTTAGCAACCTAACAATTTGAAGAAGTGCCACAAAGTTTTCGCTGGTTTGGAGAAGAGATTCCCGCTAGTTTGAAGAAGTTCCATAGAGCTTCTGCCAGTTTGGAGAAGAGTCACCATCGAATTGGAAGAGGGTCACTGGATGAGAATTACAGGCTTAGATTCCCTTTTATTTACAATAAACCCATTACATTTCAATTTACTTTGTCGATTTTGTTGAAGAGTATTTAGTAAAATTTGGAGTTTATTTAAAGTTTCATTGAAATTTGAAAAGTTACTCAGAGTTATATGAATTATTAAAACATTATGGATGATATTTTAGAATTAAACATATGTCTAGTTCTTGGTCAATTTAAGAACCCTCTTTAGTTGGTTCCAATTATGGTTTTTGGAGTGAGAAAGTGAAATCTATTTTGCAAGGTCAAGGATGTTTGGATTGTGTTGAAACAAAGTTCACGTAACTTGATGCAAATGTTGTTGCAATTAGGACTGTTGCTCAAAGAAAAAAAAAAGAATAACTTAAGAAAAAAGAAGGCAAAGACAAATCATATATCTTAGTTTCATTAGATGATTCTATATTTCCTAAAATTATTGGGGCCAAGACTGATAAAGAAGCATGGGATATTATTAAGTTGGCCTATAAGGGTAATGACAAAGTGAAAACTGTGAGACTTCAAACCCTTCGAACTCAATTTGAAACCCTCAAGATGAGTGAATCAGAGATTATGGATCTGTTTATGACTAAAGTTACAGGTATTATGAATCAACCTAGGATTAATGGTGAAAAAGAACTCGTAGAACAAAGAGTTGCTAAAAAATTTCTTAGAAGTTTAGCTAAGAAATTTGAAATGGTAGTTATTGCTCTTCTTGAGTCGAAATATCTAACTAAATTTTCTATAAAAGAATTTATTGGTTCGTTGTTATCTCATGAAGCAAGGATGAACTTGGATCTTAGTACTTTAGAACATGCATTTCAAACTAAGGTTTACATGGACAAAGGCAGAGGCATAGGTTTTCATGGATGTGGTCGAGGACATGGTAGACCACGTTCTCAAACAAGAGATAAACCTGAAAAAACAAAAGACAAGTCAGAGAAATCAAGATCATATTCACAAGATCATAGCAAAAATGGACAAACAAATTAGAAATTCAATTTCGTTATTGTAAAATTTTTGGTCACCATATACCTAAATGTCATAAGTTGCAGTATTAAAACATAGCTAATGTCATAGAAAGTGAAACATATGATACATTGTTTCTTTATTTTCAAGTATCTGATCAAATTATTGACAAGAATGTTTGGTTGCTAAATAATGGATGTAGCAATCACATGACTAGTCACAATGATTTGCTTTCTAATATTGATACATATCTTATTACTACAATTAGTTTGGGTGATGATCATTCAGCCAAATCTTCAGGAAAAGGTGTTGTGTCAGTTTTAACAAAGCATGGTGAAGTGAAAAATATTTATGATGTTTAACATGTACGAAATATCAAACACAATTTGTTGAGTTTAGGGAAATTAATGGTGCATGGTTATGATGTTACTTTCCATAACAATACTTACACAATTCTTAATCAAACTAAAAGACTTGTTGCAAAATTTTGTATGATAAAGAATAGATTGTCTCGATTAGAAATGAGAACTAGGAAAATATATGCATGTAATCTTTCTAATGCAAATGAAACTGAGTTATGGAATTATCGTTATGGTCATTTATGAGTCAAAAGTATGAGTTTGTTACAAAGACAGTCTATGGTGAAAGGATTACCTCCTTCGATTAATCAAATTCCTTCTTGTGAAAGTTGCATAGTAGGAAAACACCAGCGAGATAGTTTTCCATAAACCTCTTATAGAGCCAAAGAGTGCTTAGAGATAGTTCACACAAACTTATGTGGACCCATGAAAAATCAGTCGATTGGTGGAAGTTTTTATTTTCTAACATTTATTGATGATTTTAGCAGGAAAGTTTGGGTTTACTTTCTCAAACACAAATCTTATAATTTCACTCGATTCAAAGAAAGATGGGGGATTCAAATATGACTACATAGACTTTGTTTATTTTTGTAAACATCATCGTGTCGAAAAGAAAATGACTACCATATATACTCCACAAGAAAATGGACAGGCAGAAAGAAATAATCACACCATCATGAACATGGCCAAGAGTTTACTTACAACAAGAAAATTGTCCAAATATTACTAGGCTGAAGCAATTTCATTTTCAGTTTACATACTTAACAGATCACCAACTTCCAGTGTTCAAGGTAAAGTACCTGAAGAAAAATGGAGTGGATCATAGGTGAATGTTTCTCATTTCAAAATTTTTGGTTGCGTTGCTTTTGCTCATGTTCCTGAAGAACTAAAAACGAAGCTTGATGATAGAAGTGAGAAGTACTTTTTGATTGGCTATAGTGAACAATCAAAAGCATACAGAGTATATAATCATATTACTAAGAAATTTCTAGTAAGTAGAGATGTTAAATTTATGGAAGATAAATCATGGGATGAAATGGAAAAAAATACTACTCACAATCCTTCTCTTGAGTTAGACGAACATCAAGAACCTACAACACACCTTCCAAGATTGCAAGTTCAAAATGAATGTGATTCTTCATCTCATGTTGATTCTAATTTTGATCACAAACACCAAAGAATGAGAAGTTTGAGTGATGTATATGACCAAGATGATAATATAGTAGAGTTTCCATTTTTCTCATCTTAACCTACTTGTTTTGATGAAGCTGTAAAGAAAAAAGAATGGGTAGATGCAATGAATAATGAAATAGAAGATATTGAAAGAAACAATACATGGGATTTAGTTGATCTACTTGCAGACAAAAATGTCATAGGTGTTAAATGGGTTTATAAAACAAAGTTAAATGAAAAAGGTGATATTGAGAAACACAAAGCAAGTTTAGTTGCGAGAGGTTTGTCACAACAACCTAGCATTGATTATGGTGAAACTTTCTCACTTGTAGCAAGATTAGATACCATTTGATTTTTTTTGCCCATTGCAACACAAAACAAGTGGCCTATTTATCAAATGGATGTCAAGTCCACCTTCTTGAATGGAGTATTAAATGAAGAAGTGTATGTCTATCAACCACTTGGATTTGAAGTCAAAACAAAAGACCATCGACTGTACAGATTGAAGAAATCCTTGTATGGTTTGAATCAAGCTCCACGAGCTTGGTACAATAGAATTGATCATTATTTGCTCAAAGATGGTTTAAGTAGGAGCAAAAATGATACTACTTTGTATATCAAGGTAAATCAACAAGGTAATATTCTCATCCTATGTCTTTATGTTGACGAAATGATCTACACAAGAAACATGATGTTAGATGAATTTAGAACAACCATGAAAAATGAGTTTGAAGTGACAAATCTTGGATTAATGATGTATTTCTTAGGCATCCAAGTAGAACAATCTGGTCATGTTATATTTATTAGCAACAAAAATATGGTAGTGAAGTTTTGAAAAAGTTTAAGATGGAAAAGTGTAAGCATGCTAACACTCCTATTACTCTTGGCACTAAATTAAGAAAGGAAGATTTGGGATCAGTAATAAATTCTACATTGTATAAACAACTTGTTGAAAGTCTTCTATATCTTACTACTACAAGACCTGACATAGCATGTGCAACAAGTTTCATTTCCAAGTTTATGGAATCTTTTAAGGATTCTCATTGGGAAGTTGGTAAGAGGATCTTAAGATACTTTATGGGTAGAACCACTTATTTTTTGTGGTACACAACTTCAACAGACAGTATGCTTACAAGTTATACCGACAGTGATTATGCAAACAATATTGACGACAAAAAAAGTACTTCGAGATATGCTTTTCTTTTTGGAAAGAATTTGATTTCATGAACATCTAAGAAGCAACCTATAGTTTCTATATCTTCTACAAAAGCAGAATATGTAGCGGAAACAACAACAACATGCCATGCAGTTTGTTTTAAAAGACTTTTGATTGATTTTGGATATACGACAAAATAACCTATTTCGATTTTGTGTGACAATAACTTTACCATTTCCTTGTCGAAGAATAATGTTTTCATCAGAAAAACAAGTAAAAAATGGTGACATTTCTCTCGAATTTTGGGATTCTAAAACTCAACTAACTAATATCTTCACTAAACCTTTGGGAAGAGATGTTTTTCAATTTCAATGTCAAAGTTTAAACATTGTTAATAATGCAATCCTCAAAATTAAAATGGAGTCTAAGGAGTTGTAATGTGGTTAACTACTTGTAGTTAGTTTGTGAAACCATTTTATAGTTACTTCCATTACAAAAACGATAAAACTGTCACATGTATAATATTAAGGAGGATATTAAATAAACAAACCCAAAGGCATGAGAAAATGGGCAGATTCTTTTCAATATTTTGTGCATTCACTCTTCAATATTTTGGTGTATTCTTCTTTTTTTATTATTTTCGTATTTGAAAGGGAATAGACAGATCTGGTGAATTAAGTCTTCCTTTGATGCATGTCACTATTCAATATTCATCATCTACTCAATATATATCTTATTACTTGTCATTTATTCTATGCTCTTAGTTAAAATTGGAAGAATTAATTCACACAACAGAAAACGTTTTTCATTGCTTAACAAACAAATGGAGGTTACATATATAGCATGCAGATCACTAACTTAAGTGGACCTGATTAGCTAATAATAGTAAACCTAGAAAAATCACAGTTACAACAGTCTCGTTGAAACTCACAGTTACAACAGTTATCTCTTAATAAAGTAAGATTTATTCTAACACCCTCCCTTAATGCTTCCTTTACAAATATCTCAATCACAAATTACAAAACATAACAAAAGGTTACAACACTAGAACTTTCATCTGTCTGTCTGATCTGGTCTTCCTCAGCACTGAAACCCACTCTGCAATCA
>JZKD02S1846504.1:110770-126464 GCA_000966675.3 Picea glauca | reverse complement strand
TGTAAAATCAACTCACATTCTATGTAAACTTATTTTAAACTCAACTCCACATTATATGTAAAATCAACTCACATTCTATGTAAACTTATTTTAAACTCAACTCCACATTATATGTAAAATCAACTCACATTCTATGTAAACTTATTTTTATAGTTGTTTTATATAGAAAAAATAAAACACAAAACAATCAAAATAGGAAATAAAGAAAAATTGACATAAAAGTAGTTGCAATATTTATCATTTCAAAATTCCCAATACTATTGGGGAAGTTGTTTCTAATATTTTTAGATAATGATTCAAATAATTCAATTACAACAAATGAAAAGTTTTAATGTTAAAAAAAAAAAAAAACGAGTTTTTAATGTTTAATAAAAATAAAGCATAGAGGAAAGTGTATACAAATTTATTTACAATATTTATTATTTCAAATGGCCAATACTAATGGAAAAGTTCCGTTTAAATTTTTTAGAAAACTATTCAATTACAACAAACCAAAGGATTTAATGTTAAGGTTGACTATGAACAAGTGTAAACAAAGAAAGTCTATGACTAATAGTTTTTAAACAAAATTTGGGCTACAATAAACTCAAACAACATGAAATAAAAAGATATATTGTTTTTGTGACATACTACCCCTAGATCATTTAGATATATTGTTTTTGTGACATACTACCCTTAGATCATTCAAATGCCCACTAATTTTCATACATGACCTACTCCTTAAGGTGTAAAATTATTATTATTATTTTAATAAAATTGATAGAAATTATATTAAAAAAATATGTGTTCTAGTCACAGGGAGAGTTATTACATGATTCAAAATAGACGTGTAAAACTTCAAAATCAGGTTGGAATTTTTCACTGTCTAAAATAGTTTAACCTATGAGCCCTGAAATTGACTTACAATTACTATAGAGCCTAATGTACCATCTATAGAAAATATCAATGATAAAAAAACTGAAACATAACATACATATTAAGCTTTGTCTAATGGAGATCCATCTTGAGCTTCCTCTGTGGCTTCTGGTGACGAATTGAGATTTGGAATCTGCCTTGGTGGAGTAGGAGAGGAAGTCACATAAGAGATTGTCAGACTAGAAATTAACGGGGCTAGGGAGACAGGTCTGGAGTGCAACTCCACTACCTCCAATCGTATGGCATCCACTTCATTCTGTAACTATTGACTACCCTCCCTCTACTCAATAAGTAATTCCATTGTATATTTCCATTGAACTGAGGCATTCTGTATGCTAATTTGAAGCGAATTGACCAGGTTAACCAGAGCCTCCTCCTATTATTCCTCTTGGATCTCTCAATGACATCGTGCTACACCCAATCTCCTCTTTTCCATCATGTCGGTTCAGTCTCCTGCCCAAATTTCTTTTGAAGAGAACATTGTCCACAAACAATCTATGGGAAATACAACTCTGGGATTTAAAGTTATAGAAACATCCAATTCTCCACCACCCCGAATCATAATGCTTTCCTTATGTCAAATATATTCTTTAGCAACTTGATGTCTTGTGATGGGTCACCACTCTCGGCGATGAATGAATCGTTGCTTACCTCCACGTACACCGGAGATATCTCCAAGCATGAGACAAGACTCTGGGCAAAAAAATATGTCATTGTGAGCCATCGACGAGGATCATTGAGGGAATAGTGATGCAAGAGGGGTACAAAGGCGTATCATATCCATTAACACAGTCCCAATAAACCCCCGTGAAACCGACCAAGAAAGAGAAGCCATTGAAGAGCGCTTGTGCGAGAGTATGCTTGGGCCCGAAGATGCATGAATTAGATGAATGAAACTTCCATTTGTCCACATCACCATCCAAAACGTGCTCCAAAATTTGTAATAACCCTTCACTCTAAAACGTAGAGATGTGCGCTTTACAAGGTGATGATTAGTCTTACTTTACTCCTTAGTTGATGGTCCCCTCATCTGGGTCAATACTCTTATTTTTCTACCCATCTCGACCATCATTACGAGATAAATTGATGAGCAAGCCATCAATTCGTAATGTGCCCAGAGAGTCCCGAGTAGTCAAGTTTGAAAAGGAATCAACCTCGGTATTATTGTGTCTAAGTAGATGAAAACATTGAAGACTTTGAAATGCCTCTTCCTTCGCTAATTCTCTAGCCATGATGCTTCTGAGTTTCATATCATTCAAGATGGATCACTTTCTAAATTGGTTAAGAATTACCCTGGAGTCCCCAATGATAATTATATCTTTAATGCCTTGGCTCTTTGTTAAATTGAGACCTTTATAAAGAGCGTAGAATTTTTCCTAGTTATTGTATGCTATGCCCAAACTCTAGAAGAAGGTTATTCGAATATGTCTCCTTGGGAAAATATAACCCCACCTGCTTCTGCCACCCCTAAGATATGAAATTATTCTTAATGTTAAAAGTCTTGGGTATTTATTGAAGGGTCTTCCTCTTAATTACATCTACACAATCCATTATTTTAAATCCAAAATATTTGTTATATTGAGGCAATCTACAATGAGCACAAACCTAAAAATTTATCTATAAAATATACAAATTTGAAAATGAATATGCACAACATTACTAAAGAAATCCATAAAACTATTGTAGAACACTATATATGAATACAAAATCATAAAACTATTGTAGAACACTATATATGAATACAAAATCAATAGAACTTCAAGCCTATTTTTTTTTTCTTTAAATGAGATCAATAGAGAAATTAATCTTTTAACATAAATAATTGAAAGATCTCATAACATAAGAAACAATCCTCAGAAAAAGATATCAAACATTTAAAAACTATAAAAAATTTAATAAATAAAAGAAAACTTTATTAATGGGGCATTGGTTTACTAGAGAGCCCAGTACTACTACGCCACCCTCAAATGTTCCATTCTCCCTATGATCCATCTCACCCCAATAGCATGAGGCATCAAAGGGATGACATTAAGATAATTTTGGTAGGTTAGGTACCCTTTAAATTAGAAAATAAGAAAAAAAATAGAGTGCTCTATAGTACTTTAAGGCATGTTTCTCAAAGCAATTCAAGAATGAAAATAACACAAATTACGATTGGAGTGTTTTTTCACTATTAAACTAGGGATTCTATTCTTAGTATAGTATGCCTCAACCAAACAATAGAAGAACAAAAAATTAACGAGGTTGTATTTTAGTTCAGGGATAATTTGGAAGAATAGAAATTCTTTGGAAAAAGATTACAATTATCTAAATTAAACAAGCTTTATTTTTTATTTCCAAAAATACACAACAAATAAACTTTGAAAAATGAATAAACATTTTATAAACCTCATGTTTACATAACTTATATGGAATTTTCAATTTTCTTGTTGCCAATTGTATGAATGAAAAAAATTACACTTGAAGAAACTACCATTTAAAAAGATAAAAATGTTTACTATTGTTGAAATGTTTACAACCCATATGAAAAAATTACACTTGAACAAAGTACCATTAAAAAGGGATAAAAATGTATCCTATTGTTGAAATGTTTACAACCCATATGATATATTGGCACAATTTACGGCAACCAATTTCTCAAAAGAGACAAGCCAAGGTCAATACTACAAATAAACATAACCCCGAATTCACACATTTAATTATCCAGATTGTAAAATAATTTTATTAGTGTGTCTAGTTGTCACAATAAATAGTAAATATAGTTTGAACATCCTAGGTCTACTCCATGTATCTATCCTCCTTGCCTTTATAGTGATGAAACATCATTTTAAAGCAATTGTTTTCCCAACCTACAAAAAAAAATTGAATACACTATAACTCTAACGACATATCCAAAACCAACGACATATCCAAAACCATTTATAGAAAGATTAACTTGATTTGGGGTGTGCAAATTAGCATATGAAATACACATCTAAGATGCACTTTGTAGGGGATTCAAAAGGACATAAATTATGCTATCCTTGCATCCTAAAATTTATGTAAAAGACAAAGTATTACATGGCAATTAATGAATACAAACTAAAACTCGTTTTTAGGACGAAATACAATTCTACAAAATTACGATTTTTTTTAGAAACCATTTTTACTTAAAAATATCAATTAAAGTGTAATGAAGAAACCCAAATGGCCGCAATACTCACTTGATATTTTTGCATTAGATATAAAAAATTATGAAAAAGAAAAATTTCTACAATCATTGTAATGGTCATCTCACATTATTACATGCCTAGTTTAACTTGAACTTTAGTAGAGGGTGGGAGGCGGGGCATTATTAGAGAATTTATAATAGGGTGGGAGGGAGGGCATTATTAGAGAATTTATATTATAAATTCTCTAATAATGTCCCCCCTCCCAATCTAGGAACCTTTGTTTCTAGGATTCAAAACATCCCCATTTTAGATACTATTAATATCACTCTCGCTTATACTGACACAATTTTTCTTGCATCTTATGGATTACTAGAGGTTTAAGATTTCTTTACAATATGTAAATTAATGCTTATTTTGAGAACTTTTATATATTAATTTATCAATAGATATGAATGCCATAATATCAAGTGATAGTTGACTAAGAAATTGTCTTAAATTGAATTACTTGAACTATTTTCGAATAATGGAAGATTAGAACTTCAAATTCTACTATAATAAAATTTATAAAAAAAAAAAGAATTGTAAGAAAAAAATTCCAATTGAACATACTTAAGATAATTATTTGAGTATCATATTAAATTGGAAGAGAAATGCCAAAATAATGTTATCACCAGATTTAAATTCTGATGAAAAACAAATACCTATTAAAACCCAATTACATCAAAAAAATATTATAACAAGAAATAAATTCCCACATTAAAAAAATCGATAATACTTCATACCTAAAACAAAAATTAAGGAAATTCTCATGAAAAACAAATACCTATTAAAACCCAATTACATCATAAAAATTATTGTAACAAGAAATAAATTCCCACATTAAAAAAATCTATAGTACTTCATACCTAAAACAAAATTTAATTATAACATTTCTTGATTCCTAATAAAAAATAATAGATTTCTCTAAAAGATGTAAAAAAAATCACTTATCTAGTGTAACAACAGTAGTAGAATATATGTTTAGGGATTATTAAGTAAAATTTATTAGGTAATTAATTTTTTTAACATATTATTAATTAAACAAATATTAGTATAATGATACTAATTAAATATTTATTAATTAATTAATGGTTATAATTTGATTAATTAATTGATTAATTAATTACATGTTACATTCATTGACATGGGTATTAAATTAAGAGGGTTAATAAATTGTATTGTTTAAATTAAGGGTTTATGGAAGAGGGGATAAGGAGCATTAATAAACAGATAAGGAACATTAATAAGTGGATAAGGGGCATTAACTAGGTGGATAAAGTAATAAATGGGGAGAAAGGGCGGTGAAGGGGGGATATGAGCGGAAGAGGGTTTACAGAAGAGGGGATTATCATTCGACTTGGATTTTGGGGGAGGGCTCTCTTGGATTTGAGAATTGGCTGGAGATAGTTTGAGTTGGGGAGTCGGGCAAAGGATCAATACAGGGGGCACCGGTTTGCTGCAGGTTTTGGGCACGGAGGCCGGGATATCCATATGGTATCCTAGAGCTAGGAAGCTATCCTAGTTGGCAGGGTGGAAACAAGGTTTGGGCAGTGTTTGACACAGTTCAGCAATGAACAACCAGATCGACGGGGAAATTAGCATCAGGGAGAGATAATTTAATTATTCTGTTGAGTAATTCTTATGATATGGATAAAATTTTAATTTTTTTGTCGAATATCATATGCTCATAGGTTGGTGATTTAATTATTTTAGTATAAGAAAGAATTATATTCTAAATTAGAATTAAATTTTGTATTTTTTTTTTACGATTACTATATCTACAACCAAAAAAAACTTAACTATAATGCTTCTTGATTCCTAGAAAAATAATAAATTGCTTTAAAATTTATAAAAAAACTTAACTATAATGCTTATTGATTCCTAGAAAGATAATAAATTCCTCTAAAATTTATTTTATTTTAGAGGATGTCAAGAAAATCAGTTATCTACAACCAAAATAAAAGAAAAAAAAGTGCAAAAATAATTATGGAGTTTGATGGAAAAAGTATGCATTCATTTCTTACATGACGAGCATATATTCTTTAACTATTAATAAAAATAAGCTACCTCTATAGCTGAAATTTATGATACTTTGGAGCTAGATGCATTATAGTGACACCCACTAACTAATAGTTTATCCTTGATACATGTTGAACAAAACTATATTTATTAAGAATTTTTTTTTGGCTAAGATACAAAGTCTTTGGAATTACCAGAAAAATCTGTACTTGTAAATTTAAGGATCAAAGTCGATTTAAACAATAAATAAATATAAAATATTTATTATAACTAGTTAACATAGTTGTTATGGGAAAAACTAATCACAAATAAACCATTCACCTCAATAAACTAATTTCACATGAATTATATAATTTTGACACTAATCATTGGTTTTCTCTGAATATAATTTATCAACATCAAAATCCAATTTTGAGTTTAAAATGCATCTATATAAAAGGATTATCACAATATATAAAACTTATGTATAATAGAACCTACATATATCCTCAACATATTCAAACATGGACAACTTAATCTATCTCTCTTCCATTAATGTTTGGAAATGGATCCTCCTTTTCCTTAGTAATTAAATCATCAAATCCAAATCCAAATCCACTAGTTAATTAGGTGCTTTTATGTTATGTCAAGAATATTGTTTTTTAAAAAAAAAAAAAATGATGTAAAATTAGTTAGATACAATTTATAATTTAGAGTAAATATCTTATTGGAAAATAACATAATAGAAAATTTTAAAAATTAAGTGGATAATTATTGAATATTGTGACATCCTAATGGAATTAGTTGGGAAAAGTTTGTTTCAATTGTGTTCATAGATTAAAAAATTAATGGAAAAGAAAAACACATTACGAGAAATTTTCTATTGCACTTTGAGATGGAAGAATTGAGGTTTCTTTCTATTTGTTGCAACTCCAACATTACGATTACAAGTTGGTTCTATCTTATGTGGTTATTCAATAATAGCACAATCGTCTAATTCATGTGCACTACAATTATGGGAGGAATGTCTTTGCTCCTTCTAGTGCTCTTTTTCTTGTTCCGATCAATCCCAACCATTGGAATGGAAAATGGTGGTTGAAGTTTCTAGGAATGAAAATGGAATTAGAATTAGAAAAATGTAAAGAAAAAAATGAACAATAATATACATATGTTGGATCAAGATATTAAATTATTGGTGGTAGATATGTTCTTGTTCACAACAACTTGTGCATGTAACTAAGCTCAAAAATCCTACAAATTTCCCACAAATTTATAAAAAAAATAGACTAGAGGCATCGATTAAGGCATTAGAATCATACTCTAAGAAATGGGTTGATGAGGCAGGAATGAAAAAAATTACAATAGGGCGAGAGAATTGAGCAAGAGGTTTCTTGAAAAGAACAATTAATTTACGTATCCATACTTTTAGGTATGCACACATGGTTAATGGCTTCAAGAAGACACTTTAAATTACCTTCATAATTGATCTGAAAATCCTTTGACATGACTTATTTCTTCACATATATACATGAAGTATCTAACATGATCTAGAATAACCCACTAATCATATAGGGGTGGTTTGCATAATTATGATGATGTGTTTTTTACCCAAAAACTCATAAAATAAAGATTAGATTGCTTAATGATAGTGAGATGACACAAAATAAAATAAAATAAATCAAATTACATACTTTTTTTCATCTTTAAATTCCATTCAATCCAATAAAAACTACCTTATCCATCTCAAGTACCAAAAATCACATGTAAAATGACTCACATATGCCAATTTAATGGATGTTCTTAAATTAAATTACTCAAAACAAGAAAATAACTTCACCATTGGAATACTTTCAAAATTTTGAAATTTTTGACAATAAAGTTGATCAATTTCCAAACCTTTCACTCTCTTTGATACACAAAACAATGCATTAAATGATCATTAATGAAAATTTGAGCAAAACAAGTTTTAAAAACGATCTAAAATCATAAAACATACCTCATATTCACGATCATTGCAAAAAATCATGTAGAATTGATATAAAATACTCGAAATTCCATCAAGGTACCATTTGGCATGCTTTATGGTGCAACACAAAACTCATTTTGTACTTGCATGTACTTCAATGCATCCATACTACCTTAGGATTCATGCCTTATCTCAAAATACATGCATTCCTTGCCTTGGGATCTATGCAGATAGGGATGTGTGCAGGAGTGTTGGGATATGTGGCTAATATATAGGCACAATCCTAAAACCACCTCTCTAATTAGTTGGTAGCTTGATTTCTAAACGTGGAGGAATCCCCTCTAAATGTGGATTTTTTGGTTTATTGGTTAAAACCATCCACTATAATAGTGGAGGTCATCGTTCGATTCCCCTCTATAATATTTATTTGTTATATCTATTGTTTTGTTTTTATATATACTTGATATAGTATATAGTTTTTAAACTATATATATATATATATATATATATATATATATATATATATATATATATATATATATATATATATATATATATATATATATATTATTTTGTAACTCTTGTCCCAAATTATTAAGCTCCTTGTGCCATGGATATAGTATGGTCATGTGGTATGGTTTGAACCAGGGGTTGGGTCTAGTTCTTGGTCCCTTTCTCCCCCCCAAATGAATTTGATCCTAATTCAAATATAATTATTGCCACATGGATATCAAGGACCATCATGTGGTATGTTGGTTGTGGACGGTATGTTAATAATTGGATGAGTATGGAGGTCGCGGGGCCGAACCTTGTTGACTCCAAAAATTTTATATAATCATACCAATATTGGGCAATGAGGGTTTGCCATGTGGTAGCCTATTATTGGCTCTTCAATGCCATGTGTCATTATGTAATTGGACCACTTACAATACATACTTGCCAACTCAACTGCTAAATGGATATGCCAACTAATCTTCCACGTCATTTGTTGTACGGACATGTGCCACGTGTCATTGTTGACATCATCCTTTGACCTTTGATTTTTGTATGTTTTGTTGGAATACTGAAAGGGGGGGGTGAATCGGTATTACCCTTTTTCAACAATTAGTAGTTACTTTTATATTTTTTTAATTACCACAATATATCAATAATAGACTAGTTTTAAAAATCAATTATATAAATATAATTAATAGGAATTACAAGGATTTTGTGAAGAATAGTGAAGGACACCAATCCTTTTTAGAGCACCAACTCTAGGAGACTCAAATCCCCTTCTTCAGGGCACCAACCCTAGGAAGCACCAACTCCTATGTTTATTTAGGGCTCCAACCCTAGAAAGCACCAACTCCCTTTTCTTTAAGGCACCAACCCCAGGAAGAACCAACTCCCTTAAATTACACTTAAAGGATATTTATCCTTCCATGCTCCTCCCTTCCACCCTCACTTCATAAGAATCGTCAATTCTTCTTCTTGGACTCTGTTGTTGTTTTGATCTTCTGATTTGGACTACAAAGACAATTTCTTCTCACCATTATTTCTCATTTATATACTCTTCCAAATAGTGTGAGCTATGAAGAATTGTGTCCCTTTGTTTGGACCATCACACCTCTTCATTTTAAATTAACAATAAACTCTATTATTATTCAAACATTGTTGTGAAGGATTTTAATTCAGTGAGTGTGCTTTTCATAAATGAATTATAGGTATGAATCAAATTCTTTTAACTTGACTCCATGTCTCAACAAATATTGCATAAATCAAATCCCGCAAAGGCACTTCTTGCCAACCATTTACATGTGACCAATAGCTCAAAACCACAGGATTATTAATTAAGCAATGTACTCAACACCAAATGTCTTATGTTTTCGTAAGCCATGAGATGGGGTTGGAACCTAGTCCTCTGGTACTTCATCCTTCAGTTGATTTCTCTCTCATCCGATCTTCCATAGTTTCAACTCTCTAAAGTGGTTACCTCTCACAAGGGTTGATCCGATGGTTGGCGTGATTCCCAGAACCAAATCAACGCTCTGGCTTTGATCCTTACTTATCCTTCCACCACTTAATCCAACCACTATGACTTAATCAAACATTCAGATGAACGGCTATTATTTACTTCAGGACTTCGAGACTTCCATCCTCTGAAATCTTTGAACCTTCTGAAGTACATTTCTCCGAAGTATATCGGACGATCGATATTTTTTCTTCCGTATATGGATGATCCTAGCTTTTTTAGAGGTTTCAAACAGATCGATGGTCATGAACTGATCTGTATTTGAGTGGGTGGTTCTCTTTCACTTTATCACAAGGATTGATCCAGGGAAAAAACCAATGGTATAGCTTCAATCCTTACTTATCCTTCCACCGCTTAATCTGACGATTTTTACTTAATAAAAGGTTGATATGGATGACCACTATTTACTTCTGGACTTTGGGACTTATAAGGTTCAAAGGTCTGGGTAATTGTTGTTCCAATTTCCACCGGAGTTGGTCAATGCCTAAGTGGTCAATATGGGAGAGATTACGTCATGTTTTGATCTAATGTTCCTAATTCATCAAAGGTTATCATTGACTTTGGCCTTAAACTCTTCAGGTAGTTGCTGGTTTCCCCCGAAGAAAAAACTCCCGGAGTGACATAACTTGCTGACGTCACTCCTAACTTTTCACTGGCCGAGTGGTTTCAAAGTGTCACTTAGATTCGTGACTTACGTAACCTTAAAGTGCCAACCGGACCTAGAGACTTGCCACCATATCATTGCTCCACGTGTCCTTGCTAACATGGTCTTCTAATGTGGATATCCTGTCATGGCACATGTCCTCCTCTTGGATCTAACGGTTGTGATCAGCTCTAGATCAATGGTCTAGATTCATTTCAGCCTTCGAGACTTTAGGTTATCCATTTCGAATTATCAATTCTCCTTAAGTTAGATTCCACAACTAAAATTCGAGCAACTTGAGTTCATCTAACGGTCCATCTTTGATGCGAAAATCCTAACATGATCCAACAATTGTCGATATTTCAGCTATTTCGGGATCTCATAAATTCTTGATCAATGACTATGATCAGTTGTAGATCAATGGTCTAGATTCATTTCATCATTCGATACTTTGGGTTAATCATTCCCAATTCTCAATTATCCCAAAGTGAGATTCCCCGAATAAACCTCGATCAACTTGACTTCATCTAACAATCCATTTTTCACGTGAAAAGATATACACGATGCAACGGTTGTTGGGATTTTGGATGTTTCGAGATATTGTGAATTTTGGATCCAACGGCTGTGGTCATTTCTATATAAATTGTCGTGATTCATTTCAACATTTGAGACTTTGGTTTATTTCGATTCCACTTCCCAATTCTCCTGAACTGAGATTCCCTGATTAAACCTCGAGTAACTCCCATATCTTATGGTCCTCGTTTGTCCTGAAACCTACATCACTGGACATTATTCTCCTTCGATTATTTTGTAGTTTTACTATGGGGATTTTAATCCTGATTTCATTTCTGCAATGTGCGTTCTCTTATGAGATTTTTGGTTTCTTACTTGGATTCTAGCTTATCGAGATCATTGATCTATTGGGAATTCGATCTTGATGGTGTTTCTTTATTTGCGCTGATCTCATGGAATATAATATGATGCCTCTCCTAAGATTTAGGTATATTTATATGCATTTTGTTCATAAAAACTCATCATCACATCATAATGACATCAATTTTTGACATCAATGACAACACATCAATAACAATATGTCCAACAATCTCCCCCTTTGTCATTGAGGGAAACTCACTAACTTCATACACAAACTTCCCCTATGATGATGCTTCTCTCCTCTGAAGTTACTCTCCCCCTTTGACATCAATGGCAGAGTGGACTTTTCTTAGCTCCTCCTGTGGAAATGCTCCCCCTAACCATGTGCCCCTTTTGATACATTTTTATGGTTTTTAATGAGGTTTTTGAATTACTCCTAATTTATGTCTAATATTTTCAAAAGTACTCATGGGCAAGGGTTTTGTGAAAATGCCTGCTATCTGTTCTTTGGTGTCTATATACACTATTTGTTCTAGTTCTTCATTCATTGATTTTATCCAATATTTACTTTTGACAGTTTCTTTAACTGCTTAGGTTCTATTAGGGATAACATTGTTTGTTATGAATCAAAAACAAGTTTCCTTCTTGTTTGCACTCTTGCACTTTTATCTCCAATAAACCGGCTTTCAGTATGATTATTTTGAACTCTTTTTGATAGAGCTCTTGGCAAGGGTGTTTCTTCATTGTCTTCTTCATCAATATGTGGTTCATTTTCTTGTGTTTCATTATTATCATCTCCTTGTTGAGATTCTACATCATCATCTTCCTACTGAGATTCTACATCATCATCTTCTTGTTGATATTTTTTATCAATTCCTTGGGATATGCTCCTTTTTAGATCATCTATATTTACATTGGCACTTTCCACTATCTTTTTTAGTAGTCTAAGATTATAACATCTAGATGATTTCTTATTAGATGAATATCCTAAGAATATTCCTTCATCAGATCTTGGATCAAACTTTCCTAGGTTATCTTCATCATTTTTTATGTAGCATTTACTTCCAAAAGTTCTAAAGTGTTTTACATATGTTGGCCTTCCAAAACATAATTCATAAAGAGTTTTTTCATGGTTGGGTCTTAATTGAGCTCTATTAATTATGCAGACCGTTGTGTAGATTTCATCTCTCCAGAATTTTTCTGGAATCTTGGCTTCATTTAGCATGGTTCTTGTAGCTTCTTGAATTGTTATGTTTTTCCTTTCTACCACTCCATTATGTTGAGGAGTACTGGGAGCTGGAAAGTTTCTTTTGATACCATGATTTTCACAGAATTGAATGAACTCTTTAGAGGTGAATTCTCCTGAATTCTCTGATCTAAGACATTTAATTTTGAGATCTATTTCATTTTATAAAAGGGCTTTGCATATTTTAAATTTCTCAAAGGATTTTGATTTTTCTTTTATAAAGAATACCCAGGTCAATCTTGTGCAATCATCAACAATCAACAAAAAATATTGTTCACCGTAAGTACTTTTGGTTATGGTTGGTCCACATAGATATGTGTGAATAAGCTCTAATGGTTTTGTTGTGTAATGCTCTTTTGTTTTGAACCTAACTCTTGTTTTCTTTCCTATTTGACAATGTTCACAAATAGAATTTGAAGGCTTAATCACTTTTGGCAGGTCCCTAAATGCCTTTTTATCATTGGATTTGATCAAGTTGTCAAGGCTTAAATGTCCCAACCTTCTATGCCATAGCCAATTTTCATCTACTTGGCTTAAACAACATTTTTCTTCTTCATCTATATTAAGGATGTGCACATTGCTACATGTTCTTGGTGCAATTTCCACTAGCTTTCCAATGTCTTTTTTTCTAATCTCACATTTCCGAGAATCAAAAGTAAGTATGTGATATATTCTACCAGAAGTACATCTTCTGCTTTGGTTTTATTATTTTCTAAACTAACAATGCCTTTTCCCAGTATCTTGGCTGACATGTTATCTCCAAAAGTTATGTTTCCTTTTCCTTTCTTATCTAACTTTAGAAATTTAGTTTTATCTACAGTCATGTGTTTGGAACATCCATTGTCTGTATACCACTGACATCCTTTATTTCTTGCATATAAGGCTACATTGCACTCTTCTTGATTTTTCTTCGATTCTTTTTTATTATAGGAAATATTTGTCTTTTTATTATATTTTGGCAATCTACATTCACTGGTTTTATGACCATAGTTGCTGCATTTTTGGAATTCACTATTGAAGTGTTGCAAAGGAGAAAATGAGTTATAATTTCTCTTCTCTGTATTGTACTTATTGTTCTTATATATTTGGAAATTTATACGATTGTTTTGTCCGTAAGGTTTGTAGTGAACTTCCTTATGTCCAAAATTATTGCAAGAGTAACAATATCCAATAAACATATATTCAAGGGAATTCCTTCTGATGATTGTATTTTTCTTTTCATATTTTACTCTAGTAGGGAGTATTGATTTTTGTTTATGTGTAACAGTTTTCAATGGTATCATATTTTCCTTATTATCTTCTTTTCTTAATGAGTTTTTTAGAGCATCTGCGTAACAGATTGGTTTCTTGAAAGATCCTTGTGATGTAAAAGTTGAGTCTTGAGTGTATCCCAAACTAGTCTCGTTGTTTGGTGACCTTTGACTACTAATAATTGCATCCAAGATCTTTGAACTATTTCAAAATTGTGATCCCTTATTTTCTTTCTCAATTTCACTTTTTAGTAGGTTAATCTCAGCTTCTAGCTTCTCACATACTTGTTTTTTATCATTAAGTTGTTGTAAAATGACTTCTTCAATTTTATTAGCTTCCAGGAGATGGGAATTGAAAATATTGATGGTCTGTTCTAACTCCTTGAGGGTTTTGTAAACTTCCCTCTCTCTTGATTTAGTATCTTATTTAATCTCTAGAATCTCTTCCCTTAGTACTCTGGTTTTTTTTTAGTTTTTCTTAGTTATTCAATTACACTAAGGATTTCTTCTTTGAAGTTCATTTCTTCTTCATCTTCTAAGTGTTTATCATCTTGAGTTTTTATTCCCATAAATTGAAGCTCTGTTTTGTCTTCTTCATTTTCTTCTGATGAGCTATTGTCTTCTTGGGTAAAGAACGTTTTCTTTTTCTTGTAGAACTTCTTTTTATTATTAATGTTTATTTTCTTCTAATTTTGAAGGTTATTCCATCATCACTTTCCTCCTTATTAGGATGGGAACATTTATTGGCAAAGTCTCCAATTTTGCCATAGTTGAAACATATTAGAGGAATATTTCCTTTGTATTTCCCTATCCCTTTCTTGAGTTTGTTTATGAAGTTGGAAGTTTCCTCATCAAATATATCTGTTAACTAATCATTCGTATTTTTCACCTGCCTCATCTTTGTTTTAGATGATGTAAATGTTGTTTCTATTTTTGATGATTTATCATTCCCTGTTTTCATTTCATATGCTGTAAAAATTCCATGAAGCTAATCAACTGTGAGTGTGTCAAGATTAAACCTATCTTCAATTGTATAAATATTGGAATCATATCTCATAGGTAATGACCTTAGTATATTTCTCACAATGGGTTTATATGTAAGTTCTTCTCCTGCTTCTCTGATTGAATTAACCACTTCATCTACCCTATGAAGGTATTCAGGAATGTTATCTTCTTCTTTCATTTTCATATATTCAAACTGAGTTCTATAGGTCTGTAGTTTGGATTCCCTAGCTTTTCTATCTCCTTCATATACAACCTCCAATTTGTCCCATAATTCTTTGGTTGACTTACAATGCATAACCTTCACACATATAGAATTTTTCAACCCTCTTAGAATTGCGTTAAATTCTCTAGATTTGTCATTGCAGATTTTATTTCCTACAACATCTTTGGGTGGAGTAGTTGGTGCAGTGAAACCATCTACAATAAATTGCCAGATATCAAAACCAAGAGCCAACATGAAGTTTTTCATTCTTACTTTCCATAGAGCATAGTCACCTCCATTGAACAATGGTTCTTTGTTGTTAGACATTCCCTCTTGTTGATCCATCTTCAAGATCTACCTTCCAGTTGTTTATACTGTCCTGAAGGTACCTTCT
>JZKD02S1846504.1:37085-98348 GCA_000966675.3 Picea glauca | reverse complement strand
CATACCTAAAGCTATAATCCCTTAAGCTATACTCCCTTTAGGAGGGACTGATAGCATTGTTTTACAACTCTTTATATATGTTTCGCTTGGTCACTCACTCATTAACCCAAACACAGTTGTTCTCTCAAATATATCATGGCTATATTTAGAATAATTAACAAAACATTAATAGTCTTCACTCATTAACCCAAACACAGTTGTTCTCTCAAATATATCATGGCTATATTTAGAATACTTAACAAAACATTAATAGTCTTGGAACACGTAACAAAATACGCATGTGAAAACCTTAACAACCTTTGGAACATACAACAGCTATAACAAGATGCTTATCTGAATTATCTCATGTCTCCATCGTGCTGCATAAAAGGAAGACTTTATATTGGTTGTCACGAGATTTCATCTCTATTATAGAGGTTGAATATGGTTACATTGGTTATGGATGAAGAGATGAAATTACACCCAAGATGTTCAAGATCCCATGATCGAAGTGAGAAGGTTGAAATTGAATGTGTAGATGCCCATGACATCATCCAAGATACTCATCACGACCATTATTCTCTATTCCATGTTGGCTCAAGCATTAAATTATTGACTACTTCCTCAACATATAACTCGGGTCATTTTGATTCAACCATACCAAGTGTTCGACCATAAGTACATTGATATGAACATCTCCGTGGCAAACCTTTTAAAATCACTTATTCATCATTCCTTAAATATTATTTGCACTCATTTCTAAGGTTTCGCATACAATGAAAAGGACCTGGGCTATAATGAGTCATTATAACAAACTCCTTAAGATCATATTTACAGATAAGAAAAGAACTAAATTTAATCCAAAATATATAAAGATATATAAGATCCAATCATCAACAAAATAAGTTAATCTTTTTAAATAAGTTAAAACAATATTTTTATTAAATATTGGTTAAATATTTTTATAAATATTAATTTTTTAATAAAAATATTAGAAATAATAATAATAATAAACATTATAGTTAATTCCAATATACTATTTGGAAATTCTATTAATGTATTATTTAATAATACCTTATTGAAATTAAGAATTAATAGAAAATCTAATCAAAATACATATGGTAACAGTAACAATATTCCTTAAAACTCAAACACATTAAAAATATTCCTTAAAACTCAAACACATTAAATATACTAGTGCCTACTAGTCCAAGAAATACATTCAAATATATAAACAAGGCTACATGGTAGCATATATTTGCCTCTATGCACTCAAATGTTAAGCGTCGAGCCATTAGCCATAACCACAAGGAGAGTTGTTGGAAAAAAATCCACAACACATTCTCCAGGCTATAAGAGGGAAGATTGAATTTCTTCAATGTGACATCAATTCATTGCATCTCTACATGCCAAAAGGATAGGGATCGGTGCACATATTAACCATTTCCATGATTCCCTAAACCATTAAAAGAATTATAGCTTCATTATATCTCTCAAATACCAATATATGTAATAAATCAATAACAACAACCTGAAATTTTGGATGGTGTATACATTTTCAAATGCAGATTGACCAAGTTTTTGGAAAATTAAGTTACGGTCAATGAATAATGAATTCAATTATACTGAATTTTTGTGCAATTCATTTTCTGTTAAAGGGTATTTGAATTAATATAGTAAAACTGTACAAACTGTGTGTCCCCTTCAAGTTACACAAAGGAATGACTAGTCAGTTCTAGAGGAAACAATCACCCATAAATTCCATGCCTCAGTAATTGAAAAGAACATCACACAACTATGCAGCAGCTACATAATTTTACGAAGGTGGGTTGCCTTAGCTGATTTGCCGAGGAGCAAAATGAAATTGACAGGTTTTGGAGCTCACGCTAGCAGGCTACTCGGTGAATTCGCTCATCTAGATTTGATCGTTTTAGGGCCATTTAATCAAATATTACCGCAATTTTTTCCTTTGTTGTTGGATTACGAAGATAAGTCATATTTTCTAAAGGACGGGGTCGAGAGTGTGAAGATTGGTTTACTCTATAATTTCATAGTCTAATTCCAACATTAAAAAACTTTAATTTCTTTTTTTGAGTCTAAAGATGATGTAAGAGCATGATGCCTCCAAAATCTAATCACTTTGATGAGGCCTAGACGGTCTGTATTTTACTAAGGGAGTTGTTTACCTAGTTGATTAAATTAATGTAAATTCCTATGTTTGTAGGAAATTCTAGATGATTAAGTGAGTTTTCTTGTATGAGTTAGATTTTATTACATAATTAAATCTACCTATAAAAGAGATCTCGAGAGTTGTGAGGGTTTGGAGAGATCCTAAAGTGATCTATCAAGGATTTTTTTGGATCCTCTTTATTATTTAGTGGATCTAGAGAGATATTAGGGAGTGTTGTTGAGATTATTGTCTATCTGAACAAATTTCAGCTTGGGATCTTTATGTATAAATTGTAATCCTTAGAGGCATTCGGTGTTGGCCAAAAATAGGAGATAAGGCCATAGAGAGTGGTTGTTCATCCATTGAGGAATTAGGCTAGGAAGAGAGAGGAAGGCTATTGGATGTGATTCAAGCCAAGGAGGCACATAAGTCCTTTTGTAAACCTATGTACAATGTGTGAATTTAGAGTAATTGGAAGGAATACTTTCTTTCGCATATTAAACAAAGAAAATCTATTTTCATTATCATAAAAATGTATGCCTCTATGCTAATATTATGTATGTAGGATATTAAAGACAAGTCCTATTCATAATTGAAATATAGAGATTTGATCATAATGATCATTGATCACTGAAAGGATTGATGATCCATATTCATTGTTAGAATTTACCTCAGGTCAAGTTGCAAAAATCTTTGATCAAATTTATGGAGGGACCAATTGAATAACCATTGATCAAGTGCACGATCAATGTTTTAATTTCATTGCAGGAATAAATAAAGAGCTACAAAAAGTTTCAGATCATTAAGAGAATAACTCTGAGTCGTCAGATTATAAAATTAATCTGATGAAAAATCATGGAGGAGTGATAAACGTTGGATAGAATAATGAACAAGATCGATGGATGGGGTGGATTTCACATTTGAAAGTGTGCACAAGTTAACTACAATGTTGATTTGTGAAGGTATGTGGATTGTTGATGGTCGGGGCCATGTGTCATTCCCATAGATTCCCATGTTCCATTGAACCTTTACTAAAGCACCTAGTTGGATTTGCGAATTGAACAAAGATCATTCAACTCAACATATGATTAAAAGACAATCGTTGATCTGGTAGATGGTGAAATTTGTAAGACTAGCGTCTATTTAGTTAGTGATCGATCACAATTCCTGGTCGTATGGTGGTTATGTGTTGGAATCTCATGGTAAAGGAGTTAGACTATGGTCATAAGTTTTGGTCGCATGGTTAAAAAAAAGGAAAGTGCCTAAGGATAAATTTTGTTTTAATTTTAAGCACTCTTTTCATTGGGTTATGCTGACAACTTTTGGTCTCTTGGGAAGAAGTAAGTGGTTTGGAGCTTGAACTAAGGGAAAAGGTCTTGTTCCTTATGGATAAGTTTTGTATTATAGTATGAGGTTCTATTGGGAAAAGGGGTTATGACAAAGGACCTTATTTAAATTCTCCACTTGTTATTAAGGAAATGTTATGAGCTTTGTATGTATGAATTAAACTTAGACTGGTTAATGGAATATAATTCATCTAGTAAGGCCAATAAAAACTGTATTGAACCCTAGAAAGTAGATTTGAGTTCTTTGATGACCTTGTAGCCACTATGTGCATAAAAAATCAATCATTTGAAGATTGATAGCATAGTGGATAAGTATTGAGAAGCTACTCACACTGTAATCACAAAGATAGTATTGAAGTGAATGAGCGAATGGATGAGTTGATCCATAAATGTGATGAACTCATGAGATCAAATTATGTATGAAAGGAAAGTTGTACTAGAGATTTGATATCTAATAAAATGAAGCATAAATGTATTTAAGATAAAACAAAAACACATAATTGATCCTTGGAAAGTGTTGTGGAAGACTTATAGAGAAGCCCTATGTTTGAGAAAGGTTGCATATATGTGGGTATTAAAAGAGACCAAGCTAGTCTCTTTTCATCAATTTGTATGAGAGAAAATCAAAAGTGCTCATTCAAGTATTGGGAGCAAGGATCAGAGAAAAATTAAATTACTCATTTGAATGATTGTAGGTATTGGTGTAGAATCAGAGGTGAAGTTGCAACAAGAATGAAATTACATCCAACAAAGGATTTGAGTTGATAGAGAGGAGAATATGTACAAAATATTACATAAAGAAAAGGCAGAGACACTGCGCAAAGAATGTGGAAGGAAAGATCATGAATATATCTTGTAGGTATTAGTGATGTTTTATTAACTCTGATTTTGAGAATTTGTGTTTTCAGGGTGGAGCAAGCAAGAAAATAATAGAAACTATGACAACTGAGGAGCTATAGCAAAGGACCATTTGTGTTCTTGAAGGAATTACAAGAGCATGTGTGATATATTGAAGGAGAAGTGTGGAAAATAACCTTAATAGTTCCATCTAAGGTTGGATGAGGAGGACAAGTTGATTTTTCTCAGAGAAAGAAAGAGGATAAATGTAGGAGCCTAAAGAGAAAGGAGTGCTCAAGGAGGTTATGAGGATGAGGACCAGGGAATCTTAGAAGACTAGGATAAGTAGAGGCTTAGTAAGGTATTGGATAATAGGAAAATGGAGCGAGATTGTTATATAGGTGACTGCAACTCACAATGGACGAAGTAAAGTTGTGACATCCCGCTATTGTGCACACTGAGTAGACCTATTCTTTGAGGACACTTGAGTTTGAGTGATCTGGTTCTTTATATGATTGGTTGTTTTGATTATGATTATGAGATATTGTGGCTCTGATGATATGTTATTTTTTCTATATTTACCTCAATAGGTGTTATTAACTAGGTTCTCCTGAGTGTGTAGGACTCTGGACGTTCGAGGATGTCGATGGAATTGATGGATCTCCTGGGAATTCAGATCGAATCAGGGAGTGAAATATTATGGTTTGACTATCTCTGATATTACATATGTGATGTATGACTAGATATTATGATGTTGATTGTTATAGATGATATATTTTGTTGATGGATGTAGGTTGACGATAGCCCAAGCAGATTCACATTTGGATTAAAGGGGTCACGCACGACACCCAGAGATGTTGAGGGAGAGGTGTGGCAACATCCCTGCCGCAACCTACTAGCACTCCCATTGTGGCTCGAACTGTACGTTAATGATTACGTAGTTTGAGAATATCCACAAAGTCATGAAGTTAGATTGTGATAGTCGCTCACGATGATTCTACGTGGCACACAATAAGGAACGGTCCTTATTCCTTATAGGTCCTTAGTCTCCCACAAGATCACTTGGCAGATTATTGACTACAGTGGTTTGACATATACAAAATTCAGTCAAGAAATGAGTGGCACCCTTGGAGCACGTAGTGCGTCTTGAAGGGAATGTTGCACAAATAAAATGGAAAGAGGTGAGTGGCACCCTTGGAGCACATAGTGCGTATTGAAGGTAACATCGTGCAAATAAAATAGAAAGAGACAAGTGACACCCTTGGAGCACGTAGTGCGTCTTGAAGGGCACGCCAGGGTTTTAACTCGGGTAAGTTAATAAACCTAGTAACTAGAAAACTATGCCTCCTTAGGACCTGGTCAGCCTTAAAGTAGATGATGGTATGAGTAAAGTTTAATAACTAATTGTTCCCTTAAAAAATTTCACCCAACCTAGTGAAATTAAAACCTAGGTCTAAGTAAAACCTGTGAAGAAAAAAAACTAACTAGACATGTAACAAGAAGGGGGTAAAGAAAATTCAAACATCATTTATTAAAGTAAACATTATAATGGAGGATGAAATCATTAAAAGGGTAATGGTTGTTTGTATCTAGCTTGCTAATTCTTATCTTAGCTAAAAAGAAAAAGGAGGGAAACTAAAGAAAAGGGGAAACTTAAAGAAAAAGGGGAATGTCTAACTTAGTAGGGAAACTAGCATTTGGAACTTTATAATTATGAACTCAGTTAGGAAAGGCATAAGTCATTTAAGAATTGTAAGGGAATAAATGGACACAGGAGTGTTTTTAGGAACATTTTTAGGTGGGTGAGGGGAATAAGAAAATTTAATTAAATAATCAATTGATTTTCTGGTGCAACTAGGGGATTGAGGGACATGTGTACGGGGAAGCTTTTCCTAATTAAATAAATGAAAAATAAATCTAATAAGTGTTTCATAAACTAATCCCTTGAAAATTATATAAAAATGATGGCGGAGGAGGAGTATGGATCACATCTGGTTTGCATAAGGTTACAATGCCAGAATTTTTATCTTGACTGAATTTCTCTTGTGGGGGTTGGGATACCTAGCTCGGTTAACAAGTGGTAGCTCGACCTTGCGAGATGAGCTGGGATATAGAATTTTGTGGTATTGTGTGTGTGGCCCCTTTTCGGCTCGGGGGGCTCAGGGGAAGAATAGTACCCCTAGCATTGGTTGGGATGTACCGGTGAGGTCTCATCGGTTGGCAAGCATGAATTGGACGGAGCGCGCGGGACATTGACTACGTATCATTCACATTTGGCTACGGTTCACATGTGTATATTTCGTATTGAATAGTAGTTAATTTCCTATATATGCATCTCTGTAACATTGAATCACGCATGTGTAAATTGTGTTAAATTTCAGTTGGTTTTTCTGTTTATGAATTTTTAGCATGGCACATGCATGCATGTTGAAGGATAGTTAAATTCTGGTTCTTCGCCTTCTTGGTTTTCCAGTAGAGAGAAATGTTCCTAAAAATGATGTTTGGTTTTTCTTGATTAATATTATATTTTGTTAATAAAATGGTTGTGTTCTCTTGTTAAAATTTATAGTTGCGATCTTTCACTAATCTACTGATGTTATTGTATAACAAGTTCATTATATATTTTCCCTTAGATAAGGTAATCTAATTCATTACTTCGAAACCTTGTAATACCACACAATTTACGCCTAGTTGGGAGGATTTGCATTGTAAGGTTTATTCTAGTTGAGTATTGAGGAATGTCTACTGCAAGAGAAATGTGGGAAATCAAAGATCCTTCCTCTGTTTCCACTTAGCATGGATTTATTTTATTCGTTCATTACAAAGAATAGAAAAATTCCTTACAGCCACGAGTTCACTCCTAGAGAGGAATCAGATCAACGTCTTTACCTTTACCAGATAATCGCAAGGTAATACTATATTCCTTGGATGCCCATAAACTGAGACGCCAAAATTTGTTCACCTAATACAATCAGGAATTGCCTTTTTGCACCATTCCTTGTAACGTTCCATTGCGATGAGCCAACACCTGGGCCAGGGAACCCAGATGGCTTCCACAGTTTTATGATTATTATCAAGGGTAGAGGCAATTTGTTTTACATTCCATAACAATCTGGAGCATATCCGCTATCCGTCCACTGTAGCAGAATACTTCCTTCGTTGTATCAAGGTTGTAAAGATGCTCATACTCATTGTTGGTGCAATTACTTGTATATGGGCTCTCGGTCCTTGGTATGTGTTCAGTTGTATGATGACTTGTGCACTACTTTCAGTGAGTGGTACTTGGTTCTCAGGTTGCGTTTGGTTGCTATGATAGTTGGCTCAGCTTCCAAATTGGAGATTGGGTCCCGCTGAGTTATAACCCTTTTTTTAAGGAACAGTTTAATCTTGATTTTTATATTAAAATTGAAACAATAGGAAATCTTTAAGAATGGAGAACTTATTCAATTCAAAATATTATAAAATAGAGAATTCGCTGGAAGCGTTGAGATGTTTTCACCCTGTTCTTCATGCTGCCACCGCACATTTTCAACCATGTTGTACAATCGTAGAATCCGGTCAATTAAGGTACGCGGGAAAACTCAGTTACCAGTGGATGTCCCAGTTCTTGCAGTTGATGTTTCCATTTTTTTTTAACAGTGGTTGTTTCCAGATTTTATGCAGTTAACTTTTCAGTTTTCGATAATTCATTTTTACGATCAGGGAGTTAAGGCAGAAATTAGTTACTTTGTTTCATTATTGCTTTAGCGATTTTCCCTTTTATTAGTTACATTGTTTTACAAACAACAAAAAACAATTTACGCTGTGATCGTAGCAATTATGACAACGCAATTGGAAATAGGAAACACAAACTGAACGCTAGATAGGTTGTGATCGACTGTGTCTCAAATTTTAGACAATAGTAAAAAAAAACATCCTGAATATAATAAGTTATGTCATGAGCAGAGATTTTAATATTAATACTAAAATAGTATTGTAGTGCTCTTAAAAAGTCGACACATGTAAAAACATTGATAAATATAACATTAATATAGTTTTATGTTCTTGAGTATATATTAAAGAAAAAATTGAATTTTGAACTAACTATATCAACACAATAGTAGCTAGAAGAGGAAGAATCACAACATATTGATTCAATTTCCAAGTGTTTTGTCCATTTTGGATAAGTGGTTCAATTTTATTCACCAAATTTCATGGTATGACTCATTCTTTATTTGAAACATTCTTAGTTACACAAAGCACGATTTGGAGATAGGAAAAAGTGATTGGTATATATTAATAAATAGAAAATATTTATGTTCTAGGAGTTATAAGTTTAGGTTCAGATTATGATGACCAGGGGCTAGGTTCACATTATGATCATCATAACATATTTTTCTATTTGTAGAATTTTATGTCTATTCTATATTTTTAGAAAGTAATATGCTTTTGGTATCTAATTTTGGGAATTGAGAATATTTAAAGTGACAGGTGTTGGAAGTGATTGCAAAACAAATTGTTCAACCTACATATTAGTGAAATGTTAAATATTCATGTGTCTTGAATTGTTGATGTATAAATGTTTAATGGTTAGCATTGGCGGTGATATGTAATTCGTTAAATGTTTAGTTAATTTGCAGGTTATGTTAAATTGCAGTAGTTAGCGCTCACAGTGATGTTGTGATTAGTTAA
This sequence comes from Picea glauca, assembly GCA_000966675.3. Taxonomy (NCBI): domain Eukaryota; kingdom Viridiplantae; phylum Streptophyta; class Pinopsida; order Pinales; family Pinaceae; genus Picea; species Picea glauca. The sequence goes on along the minus strand of JZKD02S1846504.1, from coordinate 89,345 downwards.
TTCGTAATGTTTTCGGTTGATTTTTTTAGAACAACGCCATAATGGCGAAGTGAAATTTATAAATGTTATATTTTAAAGAGAAGCATTGTTATATTTTAGGTTAAGCATTGTGATATTTTAAGAAAGGCATGGTTATATTTAAGTTAAGCATTGTTATCTTTAAAAAGAGCATTGTTATGTTTTATATTTTCGGAAAAAAAAACATTGATCGATGAATGCGTATGATAACCCGGCTTGGGTCATGCGCTCCCCATTGATGATGAGGTTGATTATTGAAATTGATGTTTGTAAATTGTACTATAATGCTTGATTGTGCTTTGTTCATCGCTCACCGTGAAGGTTTTAGTTACCTGTGTCTCTTGATGTTGGTTGCGTTTGGTTGATCTTGATGTTGTCTTTTAGCTTAGTCGGTTTGGACTTGTTGTATCAGACGAGAAGTAGACACCTCCTTGTTCCTAAGAACAGTCACCAGCCTTGATATCTTAAATGGTCAAAATCGATGGGAACCTGGGCTTGAGCGTTGCTTATGTGTCTTGGAGGTCCTAACCTTGCAGGATAGGATGGGCATGCAATTTTTTTTTTTTTCTGTCTGATTGATTTTCGTATGTTGCATCTAGTTGCACAACGTGCTAGTGTACTAGGTTGTTTGTTGTTTGTTTCTTGAATTGCGTGCATTGTGTTCATTGTCGAGTTGTCACTATTACTTTCTTGTTTAAAAAAAAAAAAAATTCACTTGTTATGCGTCGCATGTTGTTGCAACAGCGAGGTTCCTTATAAAATTTAACAATGGAGATGAAAAAAATGATTATTGATGGTCATTTCAGAGGTTCAGAAAGAAGCCACAACAGAGGAAAGAAGAATTCCAAAACAAATGACATAAAGAGGATGAGTCAATAGGAGTATGAAAGAGAGATGGATGAGCCAAAGAAGAGGGTACATGTCATACAAATTCTTTTATAGAGGAAGATTGTAGAGAACTAGAGACAATGATGGAAAGTGAAGAAGGTCAAGTGGCTAGTAGTGCAACTATGTTAGAAGAACCTTAAGGAAATATTGAGGAATTTAAATCACATGTTGAGTCCTTGGGAGATGGAGGAGGATGTCAAAGGAGTTCAGTTTAGACATAGGCTATTGATAGAGGAAGAAGTTCACTTCTATGAACAAGAGAAAGAAGCTATCATTGGAGAGGAAAATGAAGGAGAGGAGGGAATTACTACAAGTATCGGGAGATCTTTGGAGAATTCATATCAACATGAGGATATGATGACAAAGGGATCGATTGAGGATGAACAACCAAATATTTTTAAAACAAATATTTTGTGTGTAGTTGCAGTATTTGCAGGTGATGGGTAGGCATATGAAACCATTGTGAAGAAGAAGGAAGAAAAAGAAATGTATCAAAACATTTTGATGAAGGATGAGGCCAAAGTGTCTCATGAAGATAGTCAAGTGGGATCCCATACACATTTTTCCATTGGAATTTCTGAAAGACAACTGCAGAAACTTGTTGTTGTAGGAAAAAAAGAAGAAGAATTGGCTCAGGGAGATAGCCAAGAGAAGGATGAAAATAAGAATTCAAATGTAATTCTTACCGAATGGAAAAAATAAATTGAGCTACCGGAAATATTTATGAGGAAAGTTGAGTTAGAAAGAGAAGAAAGTACAACCATAAAGCACACATGTTCACAAGTGCCTAGAAGTAATAAATAAATGCTTTTAACATCTGAGGAGGCAAAGGTAAATTTTAATTTTCAAATTAAATTAGAGGATGCGGGCATAGAAGGGAGTGATGAACATGCACTATAATCAGGAAAATAGCATCTAAACTATTTCTTAAAGATGAAGGAAGGCCTCATTCATATTTGATAAACTTTGAGGATGAGACGAAGTTTCTAGAGGAATGGTTGGCTAAGGATGCAAGAAATGAAGACCGCGGAAAAGGCTTAGTTCAAACTAATTTTAGGGAGCATATTAAAGTGTCAATCAACAGTGGAATGCATGAAGGGGAAATACTACAACAACAATAAAGTTCAACAAGGAAGAAACAAAAATTTGTAGAGTATGCAACCAAAGGACAAGGTGGACATAGAGATTAAGGAGATAAGGAAATTGATGGTTGAAGTGTCTTAGAGAAGGAATACTGAGTAAAAAAAGATTGTCAACAATGGAGTATAGTCAAATGTGCAAGTTTTCATCAACAAGGTAGGAGGAGAAATGCATAATCAGATTTGGGATCCAGGAAAGTTGTAGGAAACAACAACAATGAAACAAGATAGTAGCGCAAGAAGAAAGTTGCAACATTATGTTTGGGATCCAGGAAGACTTTAGAAAAATGAACTCATGATTAGGAGATCATAAACATTTTATTCCTGGGGAATCTGATGCAGGAGCATCCTACCTCCAAAATCTTATCACTTTGATGAGGCCTAGGAAGTCTTCATTTTACTAAGGGAGTTGGTTCCCTATTTCATTAAATTAATATAAATTCCTATGTTTCTAGGAAATTCTAAATGATTAAGTGAGTTGGATTTTATGAGTTGGATTTTATTGTAATTAGATCTACCTATAAAAGAGACCTCGATATTTGTGAGGGTTTGGAGAGATCCTAAAGTGATATCTCAAGTATTTTGTGGATGTTATTGAGTGTTTAGTGGATCTAGAGAGATCTTAGGGATAAATTTCAGTTCAGGATCATTATGTATAAATTGTAAGGCTTAGAGGCATTCGGTGCTGGCCCATAATAGGAGATTATGCCATAAAGAGGGGTTGGTCATCCATTGAGAAATTAGGCCAAGAAGACATATGAAGGCTATTGAATGTGATTCAAGCCAAGGAGGCAGATAAATCCTTTTGTAAACATATGTACAATGTGTGCATTTTGAGTAATTGGAAGGAATTCTCTGTTTCGCGTATTACACAAAGAAAGTCTATGTCCATTACCATAGGAATGTATGCCTCGCTGTTAATATTATGTATGTAGAACATTAAAGACAAGTCGTGTTCATAACTGAAACAAAGAGATTCAATCATAATGATCATCGATCACTGAAAGGATCGATGATCCATATTCATTGTTAGAATTTACCTCAGGTCGAGTTGCATAAATCTTTGATCGAATTTATGGAGAAACTGATTGAGTAAAAATTGATCAAGTGCACGATCAATTTTTCAGTTTCATTGCAGGCATAAACGAAGAACTACAGAAACTGTCAGATCATTAAAAGAAAATTTTTGAGCTGTAAGATTATAATATCAATCCAGTGATAAATCGTGGAGGAGCGATAAACGTCGGATAAAAGGATGAGTGAGATCGATGGATAGGGTGGATTTCACATTTGAAATTGTGCACAGGTTAACTACAAGGCCAATTTGTGAAGGTATGTGGACTTTTGATGGTCGGGGCCACGAGTCATTCCCAGAGATTCTCGTGATCCATTGAACCTTTATTAAACTACCTAGTTGGATTTGCGAATTGAAGGAAGATCGTTCAACTCAAAAAATGATTAAAATACAATTATTCATCCAAGAAATGGTGAAGTTGTAGGACTAGCGTCTATTTAGTTAGTGATCGATCACAGTTCCTGGTCGTATGTTGGAAGCTCGGGCTAAAGGATTTAGACTATGGTCATAAGTTTTGGTCGCATGGTGAAACAAAAAAGGTAAGTTCTTAAGGATACATTTTTTTTTTGATATTAAGCACTATTTTCATTGGTTTATGGTCGCAGCGTTTGGTCTCTTGCGAAGAGGTAAGTGGTTTGGATCCCGAACTAAGGGAAAAGGTCTTGCACCTTTTTGTTAAGTTTTTTATTATAGTACTAGGTTTTTTTGGGAAAAGGGGTTATGATAGAGGACCTTATTTAACTTCTCAAAATGTTATTAAGGAAAGGTTATGATATTTGTAAGCCTGAATTAAACTGGGACTCGTTAATAGTGTAGAATTCGTCCACTAAGTCCAATAAAAATTGTATTGAACCCTAGAAAGTAGATTTGAGTGTTGTGATGACCTTGTAGCCATTGTGTTCATACAAAATCAATCATTTTAAGACTAATATCAGAGTGGATAAGTATTGAGAAACTACTCACATTGTAATCACCGAGATAGTATTGAAGTGAATGAGTGAATGGATGAGTTGATCCATAAATGTGATAAACTTATGAGATCAAATTCTGTATGGAAATAAATATGCACTAGAGATTTGGTATCTAATAAAAGGAAATCGAAGTGAATTGAAGATAAAAAAACATAGAATTTATCCTTGGAGAGTCTTGTGGAAGACTTATAGAGAAGCACTATGTTTGAGAAAGGTTGCCTATATATGGGTATTGAAAGAGACCAAGGTAATATCTTTTCATCATAAGATTAGTTTACTCTATAGTTTTATGGTATAATTCTACCAATAGAGAAACTTTAAACTCTTTTAAATTTGGGTCTAAATTAATTTAGACGTTCAAATTTGGGTCTAAATTTTTTAAATGAAAATAGCCAAGAAACTTATTTCAATTTAGATTTTATTCCAGCTGATTATGTAATAAGTTTGTATTATTTCAATTTTATTCCAGCTTAACTTTAGTGGTGGGTGAAAGACATCTTGATTGATGTGAAAAAGCCTTTGTTTTAAGCTTGAGAAAGAACAAGCAAGTCGATGGAAGACTTTAAATACTTTATCAAAGAGCATACGACGAAGAGGGTTGGCTCTCTAGGAGTTATGGATTTAAAGGTAGTATTGGTGACCTGAAAAATCGTGCATGTAACATCCACTAGAGCCGGTGTGAGGGGATTATTTATCTGAGTAATACCCTTCACATGGGAAATTACTCTCTGCATGCATACACATACATCAAGACAAGAAGCAGGAACTTGGCATGAATAAGTTGCGATAGATAAAAGATGCATTCACATGCATGAAATCATTAAAATGATGTTTATTTCAGACATGCACTACTAACCCTGAAATAAGGGGTCAAATTCAATAGTGAATAATATGTTAGATAAATAATTTTAAATAATTCAATAAAATATGAAAAATCAATTTGGAATGTCATATTTTAAAAATTGTTCAAAAAATTTTGGTTAAAGATTCAATTAATAGACAATCAAAGGAAGAACGGTAATAATTTCATTAAACAAAAGAGTGGCACATAAATAAATATTGTTTTTTCACCATACTACCCATGTATCATTCAAACCCCCACTAATTTTCACACCTTTCCTGCTCCTCCTTAGGTGTAAAACCATTATTAATGTTAAAAATATTGTGTATCTCCTTAAGGGTCTTCCCCTTAAGTATATCTACCACAATCTAGCATTTTAGAATTAAAAGGTTTTTTAAGTTGATGTAATTTACATTACACATAAACCTAAGAGCTTTAGTAATCTAATGAAATTCTAGAAAAGACCTTTAAGTATATCTAGGTCACAATCTAGTATTTTAGACTTAAAAGATTTTTTATGTTGATGTAATTTACATTATACATAAACCTAAGAGATTTAGTAATCTAATGAAATTCTAGAAAATATAAAAAATGTATTTTTTTATTTTTATAGATAAATAAATATGCATAAAACTACTAAAGAAATCCATAAAATTGTTGTAGAATACTATTTAAAAATACAAAATCATCAATTAATCGTCATTTTTAATTTTGATAAGTAAATAAATATGCACAAAATTATTAAGGAAATCCATAAAATTGTTGTAGAATACTATTCAAGAATACAAAATCACCAATTGATCATCAAATCTATTGATTTTCTTTTTTAAATGAGATCAATAAATCAATTAATCTCTTAACATAAATAATTGAAATATGTCAGGATATAAGGAAAACAATCCTCCAAATAAGATAATCATTTAAAAATAGTACAAATTGAAGAAATGATTTTTTTTTTAATAAAAGATAATAGTATTAATCCACCCTTAAATGTTTCATTCTCCCTATGATCCATGGCACCCTATTGGCGTAAGGTATCAAAGGGATTAGATTGCAACAATTTCGGTAGGTTAATTACCCTTTAAATTGGAAAATACGAGAAAAAATAGAGTTCTCTTTGCACTATAGCACTTTAATGCATGTTTCCTAATTCACTTCGAGTAAGAAAATAACACAAATTACCATTGGAGTGTTGGTCCACTATTAAGGTCCACATAGTTTACATATTTTACAAATTTTAACTAGAGATTCCATTCCTACTATAGTATGCCCCTGCCCCATCCAAAAATTAGAAGAACAATAAAGTAATGAGGTTGTTTTTTAACTCAAGGATACTTTATATAATAGAAAATCCTTAGAAAATGATAATACAACTAAAAGACAATATCTCAATTTTTTTGTAATTAGAAGACTACAAGAATCTAAATTTAGTAGGATCTTCTTTTGATTTCCAAAAATACATAACAAATTAAATTTGAAAAATGAATAACATTTTTCAAGCCTTGTGTTTACATAAATCGATTATTTATCATAAGCATGTTTTTTCTCTCAATTGTCTCAATGAAAAGAATCACACTTAAAAACATTACGTTGCTCGGAAAAGATAAAAATGGTAGATATTATTGAAAAGTTTTCAATCCATATGGTATGATAGCACAATTTACTATAAGCAATTTCTCAAAGAAGAGAAGCCAAGGGAAATACTACAAATAAATAGAGCTCTAAATTCACACATTTAGTTATCAATATTGTTAGAATGCATACAAATGTATATCAATGTGGAATACGTTTTATTAATATGATACATGTATAAATACATGATCTATGATCTTTGGATTTATCTTCCAAGAGGTCTCTTGGAATCTCAATGATAGTTCCTATTCATTTGAAATTTCATATTCCTTCTCAAGTGAGTAATGTCATAACACTAATGGATTAGGTTTCCAACATTCCCCCTCTTAATCACAAATGGTGTATGTGAGTCGAAGTAGAGAGATGAAATATGGAAGTGGAAATTTTCAAAGGGATGAATGTGATCTCTAAATCTAGTGGTTTTGGGATGAGCATAAACCAAATGGCTAGAAAAGTTGATGTATTTTACCAAATGGAGGTTTAACATGACCAAAAATTATTGTCTAGTTGAAGTTGTAACCCTTCTTCTAAACAAAGGTTTAATATGACCACAAATTGTTTTCTAGCAAAAGTTGTAAGTATTATACTAAATGGAGGTTTAATATAGCCACTAATTATTGTTTATGAGAAGTTGTAAGTCTTATACTAAATGGTGGTTTAAGGAAAAATTACAAACCAAATCATGTTGATGAAATATTGCTCAGCTCATTTGTTCTTGCTCGATTGGTAGGACTTTGAAACTTGAAGCTCGACTATTAATTAATTATATTATCACCCTTGTTAGGGACAAGGTGAGAAGATGGAAATATTTCCATTGCAATATGTGTCAATACTTGAGAGTGAATTCTTTGGTATGAATGCTATATCTCCTTCGATATTGATGACCATTGCCAAGAAGTGATCCACCCGTAGTGGTTCTTTACTCTTTCAATTTTCTTACATTTGGAAAATTTGTTTGAGGGATGATTATTCTTTCCCTAATTCTCACAAGGCTGAATATAAAAACACTAATCATCCATATGTCCAACTCAAAGAATATTTTCACATTTAGGAATATGCTCTTGAAATAGAGCATGTGAATATGAACATTCTTGAAGGAATCCAACACTTTGGAAGTATATAGGTTTGGTATAATCCTCAATATGAAATGAAACTTATATTTCTTATTTGAAACCTATTCTATGCTTATTGTCTCTAATTTCTCTCATTTTTTAATGATTGGATTTGAAAGAGAATGATGAACTCGTTCATGCAGAACTTCATCTCCATTTTCACTTGTATCTAAAGTTCGATCGCTAAGTTGATCATTTAATGGTTTTTTATTTGAATCATCATCATCCTCATAAAAAATAGGGTTGTTTTAAAAAAAGACTATTCATAATGTTGAACATTCTTTCGTTGAAGTTTATCTTGAAGAAGTTGAATACAAATTTGAAGTAGTTTTGCCTCAGATTACAAAGCTTGCAAACAAGTTAGAACATATTGAAGAGTTTATTTATCAATTATGACCATATTTTCAATAGGAGAGAGAATTATAGTGTTCAATAACTCTAATATTTTATCAATTTGAGCCATCGAAAGATTGACTTAGACCTCAAATGGTGTTTTGCAACTCCACCATTTAACAATCAAACTCTACAATTAAAACTCTATGAAATGTATGTTCATTGGTTATGGTGTTGTTATGGAAGGGTACAAGATTTGGGATCATCTAGATAGGAATGTTTGGGATAGAAGAAATGTTATCTTTAGAGAATTTAAGTCTTATCCAATAGTTATGCAACCAAAAGAGGATGAGAAGAAGTTAGTTTTTACTACCACCTAAGATTGTGAAATATAAACCAAAAAATGAACAAGAATTTCATGGAATTCACGAGAAGTAGGGTTGATTCAAGTTTGAAAGACGAGTAAGTAAATCATCCTCAAAATTTAAGGAGGTCCATTCAACAAAGAAGGCAACCAAACATGTATAATTATACTCCAACTTATTTTAAATGCATATTTCTTTCATCTATTAACACCAATGAGCCTATAACTATGAAAAATGCAACAAATATAGAAGATAAGAATTTCTAGAGATTGGCCATGGATAAGGACATGGTTGCACTTATAAAGAATGATACATGGGACTTGGTATTGTTTCTTGATGGAAATAAAGCCAATATATGTAAATGAGTGTTAAAAAAGAAGATTTGTTTATGTGGCAATGATAAAAAGTACAAGGAAAAGTTGGCTATCAAAGGATATTCCTAGGTTGAGGGTATAGATATTGGTGAGATTTCCCCCAAGTGTCTAATGTAACATCTATTAGGTTTATATTGTCGATAGAAATGGCCTTTGAATTAAATATGAAACAAATGGATGTGAAAATAGCATTTCTATATGGTGACTTGAATGAGGAGATCTATATGACACAACCAAAGAATTATGTTGAATAAGGTAAAGAGTCTTTGTCTTGCAAGTTAAAAAAAAACCTTCATATGGTCTCAAATAGTCTCCTAGAATATAGTACCAAAATTTTGATTATTTTGTGTTTGGATCGAGATTTCTAATATCCAAATCATATCAGTATGTGGATTACAAACAAAATGGTGGTCATTTCCTTGATATCACTTTGTATGTAGATGATATGTTATTTTTTAGTAATAGTAAGAATGCGATTCATAATTTGAAGCCATATCTTTCAACACAATTTGACATGAAGCACTCAGAGTATGCAAAATATATCTTAGAAATTGAGATCACTAGAGATAGTGTGAACATAAATAGTTGGTTGAGCCAGAGTAAGTATGCGAACTGTGTGTTGCAACATTTTTGCATCGTAGATTGCAAATCATTGAGTGTCCCAATTTATGTCGGAACTAAGATTTCAATTGAGTAGTGTACTACAAAACTTGTAGAGATGGAGGATATGGATTCTTCTCATTTTTCTAGTGTAGTTGGTAGTTTGATGTGTGCCATGTTATATGTTAGACTATATATTGCCCAAGCAATGGAAGTCTTGAGTCGATTCATGGATAATCCTAGATGTGAACATTGGGCCATAGTGTATAGGGTCTTTAGGTATTTGAGAGGTACTTTTGAATATTCCATTTTTTATCATAGTGTTGTTTCAGGGGACCAACACTAAGTGGATATAGAAGGTTATGTGGACTCTTATTGGGTAAGGGATGTAGATAGAAGAAGATCCACCAATGGATATGTGATTTGGTTGTTTAGTAGATAAATAACTTGGATGAGAAGGTGACAATATGTTGTTTCTTTTTCCATTACAAACACATATTATATGGTAGCTACTCATGCTTGCAAGGAGACCATCTCTCTTATGAAACTATGTTAAGATGTAGTGCTAAGTCAAAAATCTATTGCACTTTAGTGTGATAGTAGCATACCATTTGTCTTGCTAAGAACTCAATTTCTCATGCAAAGACAAAGCATATTGATATCTATTACCATTTCATCTGGGGCATGCTAGAGGATGCAAAGGTGGAGAAAGTTGACACTCTGTATAATGTTACAAATGTGCTGACAAAAATGATGAACACAAGTAAGATAGATTGGTTATGTAAGTCCAATAGTTAACTCACAATTTGATGCATTTTCTCTTTAACTCTTACAAGGTATATGAGAAGTAAGAGAATGTTAGGAAATGGGTATCACACACCTTGCAGTTGTGCAATATAATATTTATCTCAATAAATGCTTATTACTTGTAGGGAATAAATATAGAAGCATGCAATCAGTTGTGCAAAATAAAATTTATCTCAATAAATGGTTATTAGTAGGGAATAAATATAGAAGCATGCAATGATTGCTTAGCAATATAAGTTGACGAGTTAATTCTTGGTGGTTTCCCACGTTCTTATGAGTTTTGAGACTTTTTAACTTACTATTATATTTACAAATACTTATGTTACTGAATTGTATGTTCATGCGAAGAACATGATGATTTGTAATATATTATAATCATTTGCTAATTATTGAATAATACATTAAACATACTTTGGAGTTAAGAGTAAGATTTTTTTCTTAAAAAATTTAAAAGAAAATATAAAATTCTACAATATTCTACCCGCTTAAACTTAAAACTTAACCATAAAGCAAGTTGATAAATAAACTTTGCTTATTTTATGAAATAAAACCAAGCACATATAAAAGCATTTACACAAAATTGAAATAATATATTCAGAGAATCTCAACAGATCATAGTGGTATGCAATAGTAGAGATTTGAATTTGTTTACTACAAGCGAAGAACAATGGGCCCGTTGTTCTTGATAACTATCTTGCCAACTAAACATAATATAGCAGCCCATCAGCTTTATTGAAGGTAATTAAATCCTGCAGGTAACAAATAAACAGAATATTTCTGGTCAAAAACTGATTGAGTGTAAATGTAATATATAAAGGAATGAGCTGTTTACTTTAGAAGAATCATATATATATAACAAATTTTCATAATGAAATGATATTAAATAAAATTTGTTAGATTATTTATTTCTAACATTTATAATTATGTAATATCAAATAAGAGTAAATAACATATGTTTTCTTACTTAAGATTATAAATGAAAATGTAAAGAAGCATATTTATATTTCTGAAATTTATGTCTTAATTTTTTTAAATCTATTTCAACTGTCAACGGATATAAGCTGAATGTACCTGATTATAAAGGAGTTGGGTAAATGTAGCATAACGTTCTGCCTAGAAACCGGCAATAGGAGACGGAGAGGAAGCGGGAGCAGCAGCAAATGTTTCGGCCGTTATGCTTGATTTCGATTGAGATATAACCTCGCTTATCATCCGCCGATCTCCGCTTCTGTGAGCCTCGCACAGGCGGGGCAAGTATATACCTGCACAACATATAAATATGAAAGTAAATCATGGGSTGCAASTATATGATGTCTCATATCCAKAGCATATGATTGATGAGCATAATGACCTTCCCCTGCAGCAAGATTGAAGTAGAGCTCCAGGATGTTGGGACACTTGTTGTAACAATTTGGAGAGCATAGTTTCCTCGCAGAACGACCATCTACTAGAGCATCTGTAGACATCCCCACTGCCATTCTCTCTACCCCACATGCATTCATGCATTCTTCCGTTTCTATCCATTCATTAATTTTCTCTGCGATAACTTCAGATGACTGCACAAATTTAACTGAATACCATCAATTATTCACGCTTTATGTCACGTAAAATGCGTACAAGATGACATTATCAGCATGGAGAGTGATTTGAAAATGATCTAAACTCACCTGGCATTCATACATCACATTGCCATCCCTCGACATGGATTTCTCAAGCACACAACGTTCTCCAGAAGACGACACAGAAAACGCGCAAAGCTCCATGGGAAGATTCTCGCATACTATGTCTCCTGATTATTCACGATTCCAACTGTAAGTACTTTGTAGACTAAACCATTATTAATCCTATTACCACTACTATGATCTGATGATCGGAAAACCAATAATGAAGGCAATTACAAGATTCTCAATGAGCATGTGCAACATAAAATAAAATCAATTGTATCGCTATACAGACCTAAAACACCTTCCAGGCTTAGAACTGAAATAAGGGCCGAGATTGTCAAAATAAGCCTCATAACAGCCATTTCTGTACTGTTCTGGATCTCCGTAATTAGCGAAGATGTATGTAGTACCAGCGATATAACGGGCAGGGGGAGTGATTGACGTATGTGGACTTCTATTTATATTTATAGGGGAGAAGATTGGAGAGTAGTTTGAACGCGGAAGCCTCCATGCCAAATCAGGCGATGTCGACTCTAACTGGCACCGGATTTTCCACTCAGTTTGGGCGAAATATCTGTGGCCAACGCCCAAATGGAGGTATCCGGTGACGCCGCCGGGGTAGAAGTATAGCCGTGTAGGGCAGCATTTACTTTGCCAGTGGGAAGGGTGGGGCCTCGAGTTCCACGGTAAGGAGGACATTTTCTGTTAATGGGAGGTTAAATTCACCATTTTAAAGGAGATTCTTGAATTGCGGATTTCTGAGAATTTTTTAATTTATATTTTATTTAAAATTGGCATCCTCAATAAGATTTGATATGATATTCAGTTTCAGAGAAAATTGAATCTTCACATTGAATACTCATCCGAAACGCATTGAATACTCATCCGAAACGGAGGCGAATCTTTGGTTGTCATCTTACTTTGCTTTAGAAGCATCCGTTGAATTTCTGATGATTTGCCTTTTTAATCAACTACAGTTTGCTGTATGGGTTTTATAGATCAGTGGAGTATCGTCCTACGTAATTTTTGTGCAAGTATTGTATTGTGTAAATGAATCTTTAAATTAATATTTTAGTTAAGAACTTATAACTTCAATAAATTTATAATGAATTTTAATAAGAAATTGATGATTATCGATTAAAAAAAAGTTGGTTAAATAATTTTATAAATATAACTTTTTTTAATAAAACATTAAAAATAATAATAATACCAAATCAAAAATATATTATTATAATATTATTCATAATAGATATTTTATTAAAATTTAAAAAATATTAGAAAAGAATAAAAAATTATATCAAATTTATAATGAATTTTAATAAGAAATTGATGATTATTGATTAAAAAAAAATTGATTAAATAATTTTATAAATATAATTTTTTTTAATAAAAAATAAAAAAAAATAATAATATGAAATAAAAAANTTAATAAAAAAAAAAAAAATAATAATAATATGAAATAAAAAAAAACATTATTAAAATATTATTCATAATAAATATCTTATTAAAATTTAAAAAATATTAGAAAATAATAAAAGATCATATGAAATTAAGACCAGAAATAGCCACTGTAACAATATTCCTTAAATAACTCAAAGATATTAAATATTTTAGTGCTTACTAATCCAAAAATTTCACTTCATATATATCAATAAAATCATTAAATAATAAAGTAACTCAAGTAAATCCACATTCTATATGTAAAATCATTTCTATAGCTGTCATATCTAGCAAAAATAAAGCATAGAACAACAAAAATAGAAAATAGTGAAAAATCCATATAGAAGTAATTGCAATATTTATCATTACATTACAAAAGTCCCAATACTATTGCATTTCTATAACTGTCATATCTAACAAAAATAAAGCATAAAACAACAAACATAGGAAATAGTGAAAAATCCATATAGAAGTAATTGCAATATTTATCATTACATTACAAAAGTACCAATACTATTGCATTTCTATAGCTGTCATATCCAGCAAAAATAAAGCATAGAACAACAAACATAGGAAATAGTGAAAAGTCGAGACAAAAGTAGTTGCAATATTTTTCATTACAAAAGGCCCAATACTATTGCCTAAGTTGCTTATAGGATTTTTAAGAAAATGATTCAATTACAATAAATCAAAGATTTTAATGTTCACAAAAAATGTTCAACAAAAAACAAAGTATAGAGCAAAGTGAATACAAAAGCAGTTTCAATATTTATCATTTCAAAAAACGAATAAGTTGCTTCTAAGATATTTAGAAAATGATTCAACTAAAACAAACCAAAGCCTTTAATGTTCAAGGTTATATATTTGTTTTGAAGTTAATGAATCCAAAAAAGACAGTCTATAACTAATAGTTTCAAAAACAATTTGGGCTACAGTAAACCCAAACACCATGGCACAAAAATATATATTGTTTTGATGTCATAGTATCCATGTACCATTCAAACGCCCACTAATTTTGACACATGACCAACTCCTTTTTAGGTATAAGTCATTCTTAATGTTAAAAGTCTTGTGTATTTTCTAGGATCTTCCACTTAATTATATCTAGTACAATCTAGTGTTTTAAAGCTAAAATAGATTTTATGTTGAGGTAATTTACACTAGGAACATACCTAAAATCTATAATAATCTTAAAAATGTCTATAAAATATACAAAATATTATTAAAGAAATCCATACAATTATTGTAAAATACTATTTATTGATAAAAAATCACCAATATAATATATCTAATTTGTTTTTTTAAATGAAATTATAGTTGAAACATCAAACAATCCTCGAAATAAGATATTAAACATTTAAAAAATAGTAGAAATTTAATAAATAAAATAAATCCTATTACATTGTTTCTTTAAATGAGATCACTACATCTCACAATATAAAGAAAAAAATCCTCCAAATAAGATAGGCCAATAGTATTAGGCCACCCTCAAATTATCCATTCTCCCTGTGATCCGTCTTACCCTAATTGCATGAGGCGGATTATATTGCGACAATTTTTCTATGTTAGCTACCCTTTAAATTGTAAAGTAAGAAAAAAAATTAGAGTGATCTATGCACTATAACACTTTAAGGCATGTTTCTCAAATCATTTGCAACAAAAAAATAACAGAAATTACCATTGGAGTGAGTAAGAAAAAAAATTAGAGTGATCTATGCACTATAACACTTTAAGGCATGTTTCTCAAATCATTTGCAACAAAAAAATAACAGAAATTACCATTGGAGTGTTGGTCCACTATTAAGTTAACATATTTTGCAAATGTTTACTAGGGATTCCATTCCTACTATAGTATGCTCCATCCAAACAAGAGAACAACAAAAAGGACATGGGGTCATGTTTTAGCTCACAAATACTTTGGTAGAATAGAAATTCCTTGGAATTCAGGATTCTACAAATAAAGATGATATCTCGATTTTTTTTACAATTAGAAGATTACAATATTCTAAATTAAGTAGGATCCGCTTTTGATTTCTAAAAGTACACAACAAATAAACTTTGAAAAATTCCTAAACATTTTTGAAGCCTCATGTTTACATAAATTCATTTTTCTCCATAAGCTTGTTCCTGCTACAAATTGTCTTAAATGGTGGCTATTTTTAAAATGTTTTCAACGCATATGGTATTATGACGAAATTTACTATAGTGAGTTTCACAAAGGAGACAAGCCAACAGAAATAATACAAATAAACAAAGCCCTAAATTCACACATTTAGTTATCTAAAATTGTCAAATAATTTGATTAGCATATGTGGTCGTCACAATAAATAGTAAATATAGTTTRAGCATCCTATGTCTACTCCATGTATATATCCTCCTTTCCTTTAGAATGCAATATCATTTAAATAAATTGTTTTCCCAACCTACACAAAACTGAATAGAATAGAATTCTAGACATATCCAAAACCATTGATAGAAAGAATAACATGATTTGGGGTGTGTGAATAAGCATATTAAAAGCACATCTAACACACACTTTGTAGGGGAATCAAGTGGAAAAAAATTATGCTATCCATGTATCCTAAAAATTATGTAAAAGAACAAACTACTACAGGGAAATCAATGAATACAAATTAAAACTCGTTGTTGGAATGAAATGCAATTCTACAAAATGAAGATTATTCCTAAAAACCTTTTTGACTTCAAAATACCAATCAAACTACAATGAACATGCTCAAATGGCCTCATTAACCGCTTGATATCTTTTCTTAATACATCGCAAATTCTTGAAAAGAAAAACCTCTACAATCCTTGTAATGTTCATATTAGATTATTAGATGCCTTCTTTAACTTGAACTTCAGGCTTCGATCTAGGAACCTTCATTTCTAGGATTCAAAATATCCCCATTTTAGGTGGTATTGAACTTTAGGCTTCGATCTAGGAACCTTCATTTCTAGGATTCAAAATATCCCCATTTTAGGCGGTATTAGTAACACTCTCACTTATACTAACACAATTTCGCTTGCATCCTATGGATTACTAGAGATTTATGGTTTCTTGACAACATGAAAATTAATGATTAATTGTTTTTTTTGGAGAACCTTTAGATCACGAATGTGATAATACCATCTAATAGTTGATTGAGAAATTGTGTTAAATTGAATTACTTGAACTATTATTTTAGAATAATAGAGGATTGGAACCTCAAATTCTACGGGTACAAATTTTATAAGAAAACAATGTAATTATTCGAGTATCATACTAAATTAACAAAAACTAAATTCCCACATTAAAAGAATCGATGCTACTTCATAGATAGAACAAAAATTAAAAATAATGCTTATTGATCCCTAGAAAAACAATAGATTCCTCTAAAATTTATTTTATAATATGTCAAAAAAGTCACTTATATACAACCAAAATCAAAGAAAAAAAAGTGAGAGAAAGACTATGGAGTTTGATGAAAAAAGAATGGATTCATTTACTAAATGAAGAGCATATATTATTTAACTATTAGTAAAAGTAAGCTACCTCTACAACCCAAATTTCCTCATATTTTGGATCTAGAATCATTACAGTGGCACCCACTATTTGATAGTTTTTTTTTTTCTAGTCTATCCATTACTTATGGGACTAGCTTGTGATCTAAGCGACCATGACCCAAGGGCATATAAGCTATCAAAATCACTTGGGGATTAATCTCACTATGGTCCACACCAACCCTTAACATGGATGGATTTTTTTAGGTTTCTCCTCCTAACTACCGCAAGTTTTGAACCTTCACCACTTTATAGAGAGAAACCCTTGAAATCCAATCACGTTAGTGGGATCTGACACCCACTAACTACCCACTAACTGATCATTGCTCCTTGATACAAGTTGAATAAAAATATCTTTATTATGTTTTAAGGTAATATACAAAGTATATGGAATAAACCGAAACCTATAATTTGTACCTGCAAATTCAGGGAATTTCAGGGACCAAAGTCAGCTTACACAATAAATAAATATTAGAATATTCATTATAACTAGTCAACATAGTTGCTTCCGATGGTAAAAACTAGTCACAAATAAATCACTCACCTTAATAAACCAATTTAACAAGACTTTTGCCATTTTGGAGCCAATCTTTGGTTGTCTTTGCATACAATTTTGCACACAACTCATGTGTTGCATGCACATACAACAAAATCTACGAATCTCAAAATCCATTTTTTAGTTTAATATGCATCTAACAAAAAGGATTGGGATAATATACTTCTTATATATAATAGAACCTATATATATCCTCAACATATTTAACCACTACCAATTTAATATATATCTCTTCCATCAATGATTGGTAAGGGATCATACTTTTCCTAGTGATTTCATTATCAAATCTAAATCCACATAATGCCTAAAATAAACTAGCTAATTAGGTGTTTTTATGGTATGTAAAGATGATTGTTATTGCAAAATAAAAAAACAAGAAATAACACTTCAATGTAAAATAAGCAAGATACACATATATATATAATTTAGTGTAATTATCTCAATGGAAAACAACACAATAGTAAATTTTATAAATTAAGTGGACAACTATTGAATATTATGGCATCTTAATGGAATTAATTGGGACAAGTTTGGTTCAATTGTCTTCATATAATACACAATTAATGGAAAATAAAAACACATGATGGAAAATGTAAGGCATTTTTTTTTAGTGATTGGGGGTTTTGGTTGTTAATAATTGAGGTTTCTCTCTATATATTGCAACTAAGTTGGTTCTATTTCATGTGGTTATTCAATAATATCACAATCATCTAATTAATTCATGATTACTACAATTATGCGATCAATTTCCTTTCTCTTGTTAGCCATCTTCTTCCTATTACCTGAGCAATCTCTTCCATTGGAATAGAAAGTGATGCTTGAAAATTCTAAGAAATAAAGTGGAAATATCATTAGAAAAATGTTTTAAAAAATGACCACTAATATACATATGTTGGATGAAGATATTTCATTATTGATGATAGATATGTTCTTGTTCACAACAACCTGTACATGTAACTAAGCCCCAAACTGCTACAAATTTCTCATGAATTTATAAAAAAAAATAGACTAGGGGCATGGATTACGACCTTAGAATCGTACTCTAAAAGATGTGTTGTTGAGGCATGAATGAAAAAAAATTGTAATAGGGAGAAAGACTTGAGAAAGAGGTTTTTTTAAAAAACAATGAATTTACATATCCATACTTTTAGGTATGTACGACAGGTATGTACACAAGGTAAGTGGCTTCATCTAGACACTTTCAATTACCTTCATAACAAATATTGTATTACACAACCTCCATTTTCATGAGCCAACTTAGGTTGATGCAATACTTTACCTTTAAAAATGAGTTATGTTTTTGCTAATTTAAATCAAGTTGTATGATATATCTTGAGGTTTCATTATGATATGCATGTTTCATAGGAACTACATCAAGTATTAGATTAAACATATACTTTAGATAATATCATTCACAAAAGATATAACTAGATTTTATTTTTCTTTTATCAATCTAAAAAATACTAAACTCACTTTTCCAAGGAGTATGCATCTATATTCTATGTAATATATTTCAAACATTCCCTCCTCTCATTCTATACATGAACTTCCTCGAGTTATTTCTCACTGTTGAAAATGCACTACCCCTAATCACTATGGTAGAATCCACTTTCTTGATGAGAATCTATCTAGCTTCAATGCAATATCTCTTGAGCCGTCCATCCTCTTGTACTATACATCGATTCTCTTGATTTACTACCTGTTCTTTACAATGATAGAAGATCAAAATGTAATGCTCCCAAAAATAATAGAAGATAAAATTTTAGTTTCTAGAGCTTACAAAACCTTTGGAAAACAAAATAGCATTCTGGAGTTGTGTCCTAAGAAATGGAGCATCCCATACTTTAATTCTTAGTTTATTGAGATATAGATGGGAGGAGAAAAACTTCAATCTTGAATAAACAACCATAAATTATTTTTTTATTAATAAATATTCCTTGGGCGATAGAAAATGCTTACTACCTATTTCAGTTCGATAGATTTATCTAGAACAACTCTAGCCAAAAATTTGATTGGTGAATAACCATAAATTAAGTGATTTTAATCATGTAAAATTTAACCATCCGTTGGTTGAAAATGAGTCACTTCTAACTTAGGAAGTATAATGTTATGTCTAGGTCAAACTCGTTGGACTTTGAATCCATCTATCAAAGTACACAACATATATGTGATCTGGTGACAAAAAAAGATTTTTGGTCTCTCGTGCATGCAAGGTATGCACTCTTGAGTTGACTCATTGGCCTCAACTATCTATACATTAGGTTGGATATGGGGCGCATCACCATCATATAATCAAATATATTTAAAATAGTAAAAAACAATTATATGATTTAAACAAAATATTATAATCAATAATATGTGTATTAAACGAGACAAAAACTTATGTGAGTATAGTAATCAAAATATCACAAAAAATTACCTATCTCATATGGTGGCAATTGACATCAATAGGATGCTTTAACACATCCATTATTCTACTCTTTGCATACAATTGTTTTAAAAGATCAAGGATATGACCATCCTCACTACCTAACATAGTGATAACATAAGCATTGACTATTCTAGATGGGTACTCTAGCTATCCTTTCTTGTGAAACATATCCTTCACATGTGAAAACACATATAGGTCATTGACTTAGGAGACTGGGAGTCAAATGTTGACCAAGTCACTAGAAAACTATCAAAGAAATAAACAAAAATAGGTCATAAGAAGAAGTAAAGAGACATATCGCCTCGTAACATGCTATGAAAATGATCCAAAGCAATACAAAATTGTCATAAACCAATAGCATACCACTTTATAAGTAGAAGCCAATGAAAAATATTATCTTTATAATATATCATAAGGCTGGGTGAAATCATGAAGTTGGGTAACACGTTTTTGAGAAACGGGTTTCCAAAATTCCTACTGACATTGTTTCGGTCGAAAGCAACATCTTTTCGGCTGAATTTTATTTCGGTTGAACCTTTTGACATCAAATCAAACAATACCATGACGATGGCCTCGAATTTCATGTATGATATTATCCAGACGTTTTTTTTTACGGTAAAATTTTTTCGTTTCGGCCGAAATAATCTTTCGGTTGAAAAGAGTTTTTGCCCGAAAAACATTTTCAGTCGAAAAACCTTTTATATATTACACGCACATCGCTCCATTCACATTTTTCCCAAACTATAGATGTAGATTGGTGGTTGATAGGTTGGTGCAAACATTTTCATTGGTGGTTGGTGCTGGTGTTCATAGCTATGGGCATATGTTGTTGTTGGTGGTTGGTGTTGGCGGTTGTAGCTATGGGCGATTGTTGTTAGTGGTTGTTGCGGACGGTTGTTGTGGGCGGTTGTTGTTGGAGGTTGGTGTTGGAGGTCGTTGTTGTTGTTCATTTCCGTTGGTCCAAGTAAATATATCCCTGTATGATTTAAATAATTTATAGTGTGTTTTACAATTTTTTAGGAGGTTGATACGACCATATTCGGCCCTGTCAACCTAGTTAAATTATCATTATATGATAAAGAAGAATCACCTAGAGGGTATAAATGTAAGATATCAATATCTTAATAAACTAAGTAGATGTTGGACTTTTTTTACTATATCTGAGTGGTTAAGTTACAAATTATTACTTTGCTAAAATCATTTACAATTTTCACATAAATTTAATAATAAAAAATATATTAAAAAAAATAATTATTAACCAAATTTTAATAAAGAATTTATTATTATTATTTTGACTATTAAATCACAAAGTAATAGTATTAATTTATCACTATCATATTTATAAGTGAATTGTAAATTAATTTTATTCAATTTTTTGAAAATGAAATAAACTGAATTACTTTAGTCTTCATGTTATCATTATCATCATCTTCACAATTAAATCACAAATTAATTTTTTCAAATTGTAAATATGTTTTTAATTGGACAAAAAAACTATTTCCTTTTTTAATATAAAGTTTCATATGTATAGGATTTTCTTTTGCCTCACTTCTTTACGCGATTTGCATATTTATTGAATAGAATGTAATTATAAAGTTTAAAACTAGATTGCCTTGTTTCTTCCGTACATACATTTACAAGTATATTGTTTAAATTAGATTACCTTAATTAGGGTGACATGGATGAATACAACCATGCCCATGTAGAGGAAGAGGCCCGAGTTTGGGCTTGTCCCTGACTACATGGACATGGTTGAATTTGGGCATATCCCTATACATAGTAAGTAAGGAAAATGAACATATATACATTGCTCAATCAATTATAATATATTCATAATAGTAACCTATCATTAGTTATCAAACAATAATTTTTTTTATATAAATTATTTTATAAATTTTTTATATAATAGAAATACCATTTATGTAAATTTACATAAATGCCCATCCCCAATACCACATAGTAAGTATGAAATCCCTTCAAATCTTAAAAAAAAAGTGTTTGACATAGAACTTTCTCTAGAAAGTGGAAGCTTCTAATGAAGTACAGAAGAGGAAGAAAGTAAAGCCTGATACTATAGTCTTTTCATAGTTTAACAACTACCAATTTACTCCGATCATTATTTTCATTAATATGATTTATATCCATATGAGATACATACAAATCAATGGGCAGATGTCTCACCTCTATTTTCAAAGCAATAGAGACAAAATCTGGATAAGTACACACCCTTGATAAATTTTATGAATATGATTATCATATATAATATATTTCTTGACATCCAAATATAAGAGAAAACAAACCATATGATAATTTTCTAGTGAAATTTGTTTGGGATAGAGAGCACCAAACAATTTCAAAGAAATAGAGACATGACATATGCCTACTTCCATGAGATTCTCCACTACACCAATTGGCTGAGAGTGATGGGAAAATAATACAAGTTGGGGACCATGTCCATTGATATGTATATATAAATCTATATCATTAAGGTTTTAAATTTTATGGTTTACATTTTAAAAGTTGGTCAAAATTCCATTGTATTCCCGTATTTTTAATATATTTTTTTTAAAAAGGGGGAAAATTAGAATATATTTTGGATTAGTTTTGTTTAATATAATTTAATATTTCATCTGACATGGACACAAATCGATGGTCCTTACTTATTGTGCTTCACTTTTATTAGTCGTAATGACCCCTCTGTTACGACTAAGAGAAGCGAAGCACAATAGGTAAAAAAAATTGCATTAGGAAAATGATGTCTACACTTAACTTAAAGAGACACGTAATAAACACCATCATATATATAAACACATTACAAGATACACATCATCGAAACAATAATAACAAAATGCCAACGCACCATCATAAATAACGACGAAACCTGATCCACACATAAACATAATAGCGACGTAGTCCAACACATTACAATCAATTGATGCAACAATAATAAGGGTCAACCATGTCACTGAATATGAAATAGCTACCTACCCAACATATCTTGCAAGTTTAGGACCTCCATGACACATAAGGAATGCTCAAGCCTGGGATCCAATTGATTTTGACCATTTAAGGTCTCAGGGTTGGCGAATGTTATGAAGAACAAGGAGGTGTCTACAACCCACTAACACAATCAATTTTTAATCAACTAGATCAAATCCACCAAACTAAACATCAATTATTCAAGCGTAAACGACATCAACAAATTGTCACCATATATTACGTATAAATCATGGTGCGCAAGTATTCTAACTAATCACATAACCTATCACACACCACATTAAATCCAAGGCATAAGAGAGAATATCAGTTATATTCATAGCGCAAGATTCCAATCACATAAATGAAAACATTTGTCACATTAAATTTCATTTTGCGCAAGAGTTTAACATTTAAATAATCATTCATTACATCATAATTTCATTGTGCGCAAGAAGTTTAACATCTAAACAATCATACATTACATTATATTTTCAGTGCGCACAAGCAGTCTAATTACTAAAACACTCATATATCGACATAATTTCATGATGCAATTACCATCTATTGTTAATCATCAAGGAAATAACCTAAGGAGGATTTTTTGTCGAGGAGAGGGTTACCAAGTACACCCAACAAGTCCTACACCACACCCCTAGATGGTTTCTTTAGAAAATTAATTATTTTATCTTATATGAGTTTACGCACTGATACACAATCCTAACAACAATAGTAGGTATACAAATTGAAACATTAAATGATTGAAATAATTTCCCACTTAAGGACTTACCCCAATTAATTGTAAATACTATAACATTTTTTTTCATTTAACACAATCTCACTCTATATATAAATTCCTCAACACCCACATGTAATACCCCTATTATTGTAGAATCTTATATAGATAAGGGACATTCTTACACACAACCATTTAAGTACATCTAATCAATCAAATGAAAAATAATCTTTTAATAACTACAATTGTCATCCCATGTATATATCTAAAATAGTGGACAATTAAGGATATAACAACACTAATCAAGTACCACATTGATTGACCCTTGTTTCAAGGTAAGAGAATTCAATCATAACCAAAACTAAGTAGAGGCTTCAAGTTATTACATATTTTAATGAGGGACCATAGGAAGGTCAACCATAGGTAAGCATTATAAAAACTTCATAGGTTTCTTAAGTAATCTCATATAAGGAACTTAAATCACTTCCTAACATGCAGATTGAAACTGAATTAATAGAGCACCTATCCCTATAAATGATCAATAATTTACGCAATAGAGAGAACTAAATTCCATCCACATATCCATTATAAAGGTAAGGATATCAATTATCAAGTACAATAAGGAAGGATATGGTAATCATTGAGTTATTGTCATCAATAAATAAAAAGGTGATGTTGAATGTGTGTAGGAAATTTATTTAACCTTATTTGCTACCAATGATTTAGGTAAATTATTAGAGGAGTTCAAAACAATGTAATAAGGTGAAAATATTAATTAACAACACATCTTAACTAGAGGTAATCTAACAGACCGAATGGTCATCAAATTAAATTTTAATCCATGTTTGATCACAATTAAAGGTCCCAGGATATTTGACATGTTATAAATGGAAAGAAAGAAGAACGAAGGCCTTCAATTAGATGACAAACTTTTGTTTTAAATCGCAGAGTTACGTCTTCCCCAAAATTCATTGGAAATAGATTTACCTTCTTGGGCAAGTAAATCAACACAACTAAAATGTAGAGAACAAATTAGTGATTCTGGGCAAGTTAATTAATTCGCAAGGATGGTGTCTTCCCCCAAAAATTTTGAGCAACAAAGTAATGAATTCGTTGAGCAACACGAAGGCAATTCATAGAGGTTAAAGAGACCCAATCATTGGGAAAAGAGGGTGAAGTAAAGTTCACAGGGGTATCAAACTGAGCATACTTCATTGAAAATGCAGAGAGCATCAACGCAGAGAAAGAGATCTCTGAATTCGCTTGCCAAAAATAGAGGTGCAAGGAACTGATGAAAAATGTTGGGGTGAAGCAAAAATCGTAGAGCAATGGAAAGAATAGACAAAGAGAATGTATCGTAGACAAAATCGCTTGGCTACTGCCATCGTTGGCCAAGTTTACTCATCAGCGTTGAGGGAAAATGTACACATCAGTCAAACACAAAGATAGAAACTCATAGAATACCCATTTACAAAACGTTGAGGATATATGCAGAACACAATGGTCTTGAAGGGAAAATTGTAGGGTTTAAAATTACTCAAAAAATTCATGGAAAAGCATGCCATCGTAGAGAAAAGAAATTTGTTGGGAATTGAATGTGCAACACTGGGTGAATTGATTTAAAACATAGAGACAATTTATCCACTAAGAGTAATTTAGATACCAAAAGACAAACACAGAGACAACTTATCCCTCAACATAAAAATCGCATTGTATAACCTATCAAACATAAAAAAACAGTGATAAAATCACAGTGGTTTAACATGTAGAAATTCATTGGGCAAGAATGAAAAAAATCTTTGGACATAAGTGCAATAGAAAATGCAAGGAATGTATGCAAAAGAAAGGCGTTGAGATCCAACACACAGGGTGTTGGTTTAATGCCCAAAATTGCATAGTTCGAAATAAGAAATTTGTTGTGTAGCAGAGGTTAAAAATTGATGAGCATTGGAGACAATATCACTGTAAACAAAGTTTGAATATCGTTGAGCATTTGAGTCACTTTCGTTGTGTAGTAAACGATTTGTTTGTTGGTTGTTAGGTCTTTTTAAGAAGCTTAGAGATCAATATAAACTCAAAATAAGGGTTCTAACTTGGTCCTATTACTCAACACATACGATTCATACTTAATAAATTTACACACTTCTCTTCATTATCAGATCAAGATGTCAATTAAATTTACCAACTACTATTCATGAAATCCTTTACAATGTTCATCAATATTTAAATCCATATACCAAAATTTAATTAATTGCAAATGAAATTTAAAACATAACTATCGTAACCAGTGAATGGATTGTTGATCTTCTTCGACAACTGACGATTCCTCCTTTCTCTCACTTTATAATCATTGAGACCTAACTGGTACCTCCTAGCCAATTCTAGGGGTAATCTTCTTCCCCCTTATCCCCTCGAGCCACAAAGGGGCCATGCACAAACACAACCAGAATACTCTATCTCTCATCACGCCTCTTAAGGTAGATCTACCAATCTCTCACTCGAGTTGGGTATCCCAACTCTCACAAATAAAACCAATCATAATTTCAACTGCATAACCTTACTCTTACCATTCATCCCCTATTTCTCCTCTCAACCATTTATTTTATATAATTTCTCCTAGTAACCACTGACCATTTGCACATTTAATTTGTTTTGTTTTTAAATTAATTAGGAATTACTCCCCCGATACACTTGTCACCCGTTCCTTTAGTTGCACCAATAAATTCAACATTTAATCTAATTAAATGTCAATTTCTCTCACCCAACCTAAAAGCACTCAAAAAATTACTCATAGTTGTCCCTTTATTCCCTCTATTTCCTTTTTAATGACTGACACCTTTCTAAAACTTAGTTGTGTCTAATTTAGGAAAGTTCTTTAGTTAGACTAGACTAGATACCTTTCTATGCTTCCACATTCTTTTTACATTTATTTTCTTTCTTATCTTAGTTTCCAATTTTGAATTCTTTTGCACACAATTATATAATTAAATATTTAAATATAAATTTTTACTCTTTCAAATTTTTCTTCATCCCCCACCATTTATTTAATTTAATATTTATTTTTAGTCTTCTTACCCACTTTAGGCTTAGGCTCAAATTTTTAAACTAGGCTTAGAATTTTTAAGGAGATTTTATAATAAAAAAAATTACTCATTTAATAATTATTTTAAGTCCAACAATGTCAAAACACATATTGTTTTCTAGGAAACTAGGTTCATTGACTCACCTTTATTAAAAATCGTGACGTACCCTTAAAGACACACTCTGTTCTCCAAGCATGCCACTCGCCTTTATTCAATTTTTATTTATATGACGTGCCCTTCAAGACGCACTACGTGATCCAAGGGTGCCACTCACCTTTGACTGGTTTTGGTAGTTTTCCAACCCTTGGAGTCAATACTTCATCAGGCGACCTTGTGAGAGACTAAGGGCCTCTAAGGAATAAGGAACCTTCCTTATTGTGTTCCCCTTAGAATCTTCATGAGTGACTGTATCATTCTTCCCTCACAACATCGTTGATGTCTCGAAATAGGTAATTTCTAACCTACAATTCGAACCATAGAAAGAGTTCTAGTAGGTTGTGGTAGGGTTGCTACCACACCTCTCCCTCAATATCTGATTGGTGTGCATGGCCCCTTTACTCCTTATGTGATTCTGGTTAGTAATAAATCATCAACCTCCATCCATCAACGAAACACTATCAATGATCCATAAACAACATCCTAATATACCCAATCATATGTCACATATGCATAAAATAAAAATACCCAAACCAATACATTCCACTCCCTGACTCAATCTGGAGTCTAAGGAGGTCCATTAATGCAAGTGGCATCCTCATCTGTCAAATGTCCTGCACACTCAGGGGAATCTTGTCAATAACATCTGTCAATAAAAAGATATCAAATAACATAACATCATAATCCATCAACATCATCATAAAATCCATAAGCGAAACAATATCCATGTGCTATAACTAGATCACTTACATGCAAGTGTCCTCAAAAAGTAAGTCTGCAACATGTGCTCACAAGAGAGGGATTTTACATACACCCCCTCTTGTTTTAAAATCCATCCCGAAGTTTCACAGTATATAAATGCAGTAACTAAAGCATTTGACAAGATATAAATGTTTATCTATCAAACAAAAATGGAAACTGTTAGCAAATATCATATGCGTCCTCCCACCTAGCCGAGTGTGGACTATAATTGTCCCACTAGACCTTGACCTAATCAACTGTTCGACATCGTAGTTGTCAAATGCGATGGGATAGAATGTGGATTGGCTTCGTCCTGAGTGCACCCTCATTTGACACCTACAAATAACTCATGTCAATCACATATGTAGGATTACTAACATAATGTCTCAAAACAGATACATGAAAAACATCGTGCACACGCCTCAAAGAATCAGGCAAGGCTTGTCGATATGCCACATGCTATTTTTTTTCCACAACTTTGAAAGGTCCCACAAAACTAGTAGAGATTTTAGCACCCTTTCCAAAATTGAGCAAACTCTTGTGTGGTTTCACCTGCAAGAAGACTCGATCCCCAACTTCATAACTACAGTCAATTCGATGTGCATCGACATAACTCTTCTATCAATCTTGCACTTATTTGATCCTTTTTCTTATCATTTTCATTTGTTATTCCATTTCTTGGATCACTTGTGGTCCTACCGAGACCCTATCATCAAGTCAATCTTATCTCAAAAGAATCTGACATGGTCGCCCGTAAAGAAACTCGAATGACTCCATCTTAATGGTGTTTTGATAATTGTTTTTGTACGCAAACTCTACTAGTGGCAAGAACTCTTCCCAATGATTTTGTTGGTCCATCACGTACATACACAACATATCTTCCAATATTTGGTTCATTCTTTCTATCTAGCCATCTGTCTTTGGGTGATATGCAGTACTAAAGTTAAGTTGGGTTCCCAAGGCCTCTTGGAAACTAGTCCAAAATCATCCTGTAAACATCGATCATCAATCGGATATGATCCCCTTAGGCACGCCATGCAATATCAAAATCTCGCTAATAAAAACTCTAGATATTTCTAGGGCCTGATGTATCATATGCACAAGGATAAAATGTGCACTCTTCTTCAAAGTGTTAACTACCACGAAAATCGAATCGTGCCTCATTTTCATCATCTACAATCCCACAATTAAGTCCATCAAAATGACCTCCCATTTCAATCCGGAATAGTGTGTGGTTGTAGTAATATTACCGAATGTATATGTTCATCCTTCACTTGCCGACATTCTAGACATCTCGCAATGTAGTTGACTATGTCCACCTTCATTCCTTTCTAAAAGAATAGTGGTTTAAGGTCTTCCCTCATCTTGTGACTCTTGGATGAGCAATGTGCACTTCTCTATGAGCTCCATTTAATATCAAAATTCTCAAGTCGTCATTAGGTGGTACATAAATCCAGTTATTATACCTCATTAATTCATCCTTGTCTAGAGTAAATCCTTAAAATTTTGGTACCAACAAAGTGTCTTGTCTGATATTTTCCTTACCCTCCTTATACCAGTCATCGTAGCGCTATATAGCTAGAACATTTTCATAAAGATTCGTCTGAAGAGGTATCACCGAAAATATGTGTGTTCTGTGACTCAATGCATATGTCACTCTGTTCACTATTCCTTTTATTTAGGTAATCTCAAAATCGTACTCGCTAAGTAGTTTTGACCAATGCCTTTATCGCGAGTTCAAGTCACTTTGCGTAACAATGTGCTACAAACCACAATGGTCTATTTTTAGTTTGAATTTTTGTCCATCAGGTAGTGCCTCCACACTCTCATGGCATACACAATGTCCAAAAACTCCAAGTCGTGCATCACATAGTTCTCCTCATGCCTTCTTAATTTCCTAGAGATGTAAGCGATCACTCTATCGTCTTGCATCAAGACTCTTCCTAAGCCTTCCTTGGATGCGTCTATGCATACCAAAAATTCTTTGTCCATGTCGAGGACTTTTAGTATCGACGTTGTGGTCAACAACTCCTGGAGCCTTCAAAATGCTTCTGTGCATTTCTGTGTCCATACAAACTTCTTGTTTTTCTTTTGCAATTCTGTAATCAGATTTGATATCTTTGAAAAACCTTCGACGAATTGTCGATAATATCTAGATAATCCCATGAAGCTACGAACTTTTGGTATGTTTATTAGCACAAGCCATTCCATAATAGCCTCTACCTTTTTTGGATCCACAGTGATGCCTTCGTTGGAGATAACATGCCCCAAATAATGAATCCTCAATTGATAAAAGGATCATTTTGATAGTTTTCTGTATAATTTGTTCTCTTGTAAACATTGTAGTACCAAGTGCAAATGTTCATCATGTTCTTCCGTCGTCCAAGAATATATCAAAATGTCATCAATGAATACTTGAACACACTTGTCCAAGTATTCACAGAACACCCCATTCATCAAGCTCATGAATACCCCTGGGGCGTTTGTTAGTCCAAACGATAAAATGATAAACTCGTAATTTCTGAACCTTGTCTTGAATGCAGTCTTAGGAATGTCTTTCTCTTTGATTTGTAACTAGTGAAATCCTTATCTTAATTCAATCTTTCAAAAAAATGTTTTCCTTTCATTTGATCAAACATATCATCTATTCTTGGTAACAGATATTGGTTCTTGATCATTGCCTTGTTCAATTTATTCTAGTCAATAAAAAGTCTTCATGACCCATTCTTCTTCCGTACGAAAATAATAGGCACACCCCAAGGTGACACACTTGGACGTATAATTTCTAGGTCCAATAAATCTTTCGATTGCATTTTCAAACTCTTGTAACATGCGATAAGGAGTCCTTTCTATTGGTTCAGATCCATGTTTTATGTCAATGGTAAATTCCAGCTCTCTTTCGGGCGACAAACTTTGTAACTCTTCTAGGAACACATCTGCAGACTCTCGTACTACCGTAAGGTTTTCTAATCCTTCTTCCACGCCCTTGTCCTTCAACACTAGGATTGCATATAGATTGCATCCCCTGCGCATGCTCTTCTGTAGTTGTAGGGAAGAGATGAACCTTAGGGAAACTCCCTAGTTTCTTCCAACAATCACTCATCTCTATCCCTCATCATTGGTCAAACTCAACAATTTCATCTTACACCTGAGTATCGCATCATGCGATTCCAGCTAGTCCATACCGATCACGGCGTCATAAGATCCTAAGACCATGACGTACATGTTGGGCTTCATGAAAAAATATTCTAGGTTAAGGCTATGGTCCATAACCTTTCCTCCAACCTTCTGCCTAGCTCTCGAATCCATTTCCACATAGCTAAACTCATCCTGTTCGACTACCTTTAACTTAATTATCTTTAGCATTGCATCAGAAATAAATCTCTCTATAGCACCTAGATCTATCAAAATACTAAAGGTCTGGTCAACAATGCTACCTGATGTCTCGAGCACAATAGAGTGGTGCTCATCCTAGCAGTTATTCACTACTGCATGAATCTGGTTGTCCTTTCCCAAATATCCTACTGCAGTGTGTTCGACTAACCCGACTTCTCTATCCCTCTTAACCAGATAGTCATGATGGTAATGTGGATCTCCACATGTCCATCATCCGGTCTTCGGTCCATTACTCCTAGTCCCTAAAGAAGAATTTGATGGCCCACTAGCCTGGAACCATGGTCTGTTATGCTGAAGAGGCCTGAACTATTGTTTCTATTGAAGACACTGTTGTTGGTGTTGTGGTCCTCTGTAGGGAGTCCCCTGCTGAGGCATTGGTCGATGTAGTGTCATGAACTGGGATCCTCTTGGAGTGTCTCGATACCCTGATCAATGTCTAGTTGGTGTCTAATGTTGTTGTGCACCAGATTTCGCATGTCCCGTCGGTCTCACAGAAGTCTTGATATGAACCCCACCGATCATCTCTTCCTCAGCTATGAGGGCCTTCTGGACAACATCATGCAATATCTGAGGCATTAGGATCCTCACTTTCTCAGGAATGCTAATGTTAAGGCCGAAAACAAACTTGATGACCTTATGCTTATCGGTGTTCAAATGTGGAGCATACCTAAGAAATTCCATGAAACATGCCTCATACTTGGGCAGCGTATGACTTCCCTGTCGTAAGGCATTGAACTCATTGAAATGGTGCTAAATTAATTCCTCAGACAAATACCTCTCCCAGAACCGCTCCTCAAACAATTCCCATGACATGTCTTCGACAACCATGTTCAATTGTGGTAGGAGCGTATTCCACCATATAAGAGTGCTCCCTTTCAGCTGAAATACCACCATGCAGACTTTCATGTTGGAGGTGTATCCGTAAAGTGTGAAGCATATCACCATGTTCTCCAACCATGCCTTGGCATATGTTCCTTCCATGGCACCCAATAACTCAGGAAACTTGACCTTCTCGAGTTCTCGGTGAATGATACCATTACCGACTGGGGTGCACTGTGGACCCTCAGGGGGTACATGTGCCTTGGCCTCATCTTTATCCAAATGGATAATCAAGTCCTATGACATCCTCTGAAAGGAACTCATCAACCCAACCACATCCCCCACAACAATCTTCTCTTGACCAATGAATTTTTATTCTCCTTAGGTTTTAGACCCCTCTGGCATGGATGCTACTAGAGGCGTCACACCTTCTCCCCTAACACCACATATTCTGCCTTCGCGACATCCTCTGAGCATGATTAACTGTAGGGACACAATTCATTTTAATTAGCGATAAATTATTAGTCAAGTGTTTAATACAATGGAAGGCATAATGATCCTAAGTCATGGGTTTTAACCAGCTCTGATACCATATGTAATGACCCCTCCGTTATGACTAAGAAAAGCGAAGTATAATAGGTAAAAAAAAATATTTTTTCATTTGGAAGATGGTTTCTACACTTAATTTAAAGCGACACATAATCAACGACATCATATATATAAATGCATTACAAGCCACACATCATTGAAACAATAATAACACAAAGGAAATGCACCATCATAAATCATAGGGACACCTGATACACACATAAACATAATAGCGATGCAGTCCAACACATTACAATTAACTGATGCAACAATAATAAGGGTCAACCATGTAACTGAATATGAAATAGCCACCCGCACAACCTATCATGCATGGTTAGGACTTCTAGGACACATAAGCAATGCTCAAGCCCATGATCAAATTTATTTTGACTCTTTAAGGTCTCAGAGATGTTGACTGTTCTGATCAACAAGGAGGTGTCTACAACCCACTAACACAATCAAGTCATAATCAACTATATCAAATCCACCAACCTAAACATCAATTATTCAAGTGTAAGTTTCATCAACAAATTATCATCATACATTACGTCTAAATGATGGCATGCAATTATTCTAACTAATCACATAACCTATCACACACCACATTAAATCGAAGGTGTTAGAGAAATTATTAGTTATATTCGTAACACAATATTCCAATCACATAAATCAAAACATCTGTGACATTAAATTTCATTTCACACAAGAGTCTAACATCTAAATAATCATTCATTACATCATAATTTCATTGCGCACAAGAAGTCTAACATCTAAACAATCATACATTACATTATATTTTCAGTGCACACAAGGAGTCTAATTACTAAAACACTCATATATCGACATAATTTCATGACACAATTACCATCTATTTTTAATCATCATGGAAAAGACCTAAGGAGGATTTTTTGTCAATAAGAGGGTTACCAAGTACACCCAACAAGTCCTACACCACACCCCTGGATGGTTTCTTTAGAAAATTAATTCTTTTATCTTGTATGAGTTTGTGCATGGATACACAATCCTAACAACTATCGTAGGCATACGAATTGAAACATTAAATGATTGAAATAAGTGCCCACTTAAGGACTTACCCCAATTAATTGTAAATTCTATAATATTTTTTTACATTTAGCACAATCTCACTCTATATATAAATTCCTCAACACCCACATGTAATACCCATGTTGTTCTAGAATCTTATACAGATAAGGGACATTCTTACATATAACCATTTAAGTACATCTCATCCATCAAATGAAAAATACTCTTTTAACAACTACAATTGTCATCTCATGCATATATATAAAATAGTGGACAATTAAGGATATAACAACACTAATCCACTACCACATTGATTGACCCTTGTTTCAAGGTAAGATAAGTCAATCATAACGAACACTAAGTAGAGGCTTCCAGTTATTACATATTTTAATGAGGGACCATTGGAAGGTCAACAATAGGTAAGCAGTATAAAAAATGTGTAGGTTCCTTAAGTAATCTCATATAAGGAACTAAAATCACTTCCTAACATGCTCATTGAAAGTAAATCAACAAACCGCCTATCCCTATAAAATATCAATAATTTACGCAATAGAGAGAACTCAATGCCATCCATATATCCATTGTAAAGGTAAGGATATTAATCATCAAGTATAGTAAGGAAGGATATGGTAATCATTAAGTTATTTTCATCAATAAATAAAGAAGTGATGTTGAATCTATCTAGGAAATTTATTTAACCTTATTTTCTACCAAGGATTTTGGTAAATTATTAGAGGAGTTCAAAACAATTTTATAAGCTGAAAATATTAATTAACAACACATATGAAATAGAGGTAAGCTAACACACTGAATGGTCATCAACTTAAATTTTAATCCATCTTTGATTACAAGTAAAGGTCACAGTTATCTAACATGGAGTAAATGGAAGGGACGAAGAACAAAGGCCTTCAATTAGATGGAAAATTTTTGTTTTAAATCATAGAGTTATGTCTTCCCCAAAATTCATTGGAAATAGATTTACCTTGCTAAGAAAGAAAATCAAGATATTTAAAACGCAGAGAAAAAACTAGTGATTTTGAGCAAGTTAATTAATTTGCAAGGATGGTATCTTCCCCCAAAACACTGAGCAACTAAGCAATGAATTCATTGAGAAAAATGAAGACAATTCGCAGAGATTAAAGAGACCTAATCACTGGGAAAAGAGGGTGAAGTAAAGTTTGCATGGGTATCAAATGAAGTATACTTCATTGCAAATGCATAGAGCATCAATGCAGAGAAAGATATCTCGGAATTCGCTAGCCAAAAATAGAGGCACAAGGAAGTGATGAAAAACACAAGGGTGAAGTAAAAATCACAAAGCAATGGAAAGAATGCATGTAGAGAATGTACCATAGAAAAATCGCTTGACTACTCCCATTGCTGGCCAAGTTTACTCATCAACGTTGAGGGAAAATGTACACTTCAGTCAAACGCAAAGATAGAAACTCAGAGAATACCCATTTACAAAATGCTGAGGATATATGCAAAACACAGTGGTCTTGAAGGGAAAATCAGGGATGATTTTAAGGATGGAAATTTATTTTAAAATGTATAAACATTGGCGAATATTACTAATCCTTCATATGCCAACTATAAAATGTTTGGAAATATTTTTGTAAAAATATTCAAATTTGTAAGGAATTTATATAGTTTCTATAAAATTTTGGTGATTTTTGAGGTAAAATATTTTTATCCTATAGAATTCAGGTAAATCATTTTTTAAATAGCGAATATTTTTTTTGGAAAAACCATGGAAAATTAGCCCACGCGCGAAATTTAGCCCCTAAAATCATCCATGGGGAAAATCATAGGGTTTAAAATTAATTGAAAATTTCATGGAAAAACATGCCATCACAGAGAAAATAAATTTGTTGGGCATTGAGCGTGCAATGCTGGACGAATCGATTTAAAACACAGAGACAATTTATCCACTCAAAGTAATTTGGATACCAAAATAAAAATGCAGAGACAACCTATCCCTCAACATAAAAATCGCAGTGTCTTAACATGTCAAACATAATAAGCAGTGATAAAGTCGCAATGGTTTAACATGTAGAAATTTGTTGCGAAAAAATAACAAAAACTGTTGGGCATAAGTGCAATAGAAAACGTAAGGAATGTATGAAAAAGAAAGGTGATGAGATCCAACACACAGTGTGCTGGTTTAATGCCTAGAATCGCAGAGTTCAAAATAAGAAATTCGTTGTGTAGCAAAGGTTAAAAAATGATGAGCATTGGAGACAATATCATTGTAAACAAAATTTAAAGATCGTCGAGCATAGGAGACACTTTCTTTGTGTAGTAAAGGGTTTGTTTGTTGGCTCTTAGGTCTATTTAAGAAGTGTAGAAATTAGTAAAAAATCAATGTAAAGGTTGTAACTTGGTCCTATTACTCAACACATACGATTCATACATGAAACATTTACACACTTCTCTTCATTATCAGATCAAAATGTCAATTAAATTTACCAACTATTGTTCCAGAAATCCTTTACAATATTCATCAATATCTAAATCTATACACAAAAATTTAACTAATTACAAATGAAATTTAAAACATAAGTACTGTAACCGGTGAATGAATTGTTGATGTTCTTCGGCAGCTGATGATTCCTCCTTGCTCTTGTTTTCTAATCGTTGAGACCTCACCTGTACCTCCCAACCAATGCTAGGGGTACTCCTCTTCCCCTTTAGCACCCCGAGCCGCAAAGTGGACACAAACAAACACAACCAGAATACTCTAGCTCCTAGCTCGCCTCACAAGGTAGAGACATCACTCTCTCACTCAAGATGGGGATTCCAACTCTCACAAGTACAACCAATCAGCATTTCAACAACATAAACTTGCTCTTACCATTCATCCCCTATTCCTCCTCTCAACCATTTCTTTTACAGAATTGTTGTTAGTGACCATTGGCCATTTGCACATTTAATTTAATTTTTTTTAAATTAATTAGGAATTACTCCCCTTGTACACTTGTTACCCATTCCCTTTGTTTCACCAATAAATTCACTATTTAATTTAATTAAATGTCAATTTTCCTCACTGAAGCTAAAAGTGCTTTTAAAATCACTCCTAGTTGTCCATTTATTTCCTCTATTTCCTTTTTAATGACTGACGCCTTACTAAAACTTAGTTGTCTTTAATTTAGGAAAGTTCTTTAGTTATACTAGATTAGATACGTTTCTATTCTTCCACATTCTTTTTACATTTATTTCCCTTCTTATCTTAGTTTCCAATTTGTTATTCTTTTGCACACAAATTGTTATCTTAGTTTCCAATTTGTTATTCTTTCAATTTCTAACCTGATTTGTCTTCATCGCTCACCATTTATTTAATTTATAATTTAGTTTTAGACTTCTTACCCACTTTAGGCTTAGGCTCAAATTTTTAAACTAGGCTTATAATTTTTAAGGAGATTTTATAATAAAAAAAATTACTCATTTAATAATTATTTTAAGTCCGACAATGTCAAAATGAATATTTTTTTCTAGGAACCTAGGTTCATTGAATCACCTTTATTAAAAATCGTGACGTACCCTTCAAGACGCACTCAGTGCTCCAAGGGTGCCACTCTCCTTTATTCAAGTTTTATTTATGCGACGTTCCCTTCAATATGCACTACTTGCTCCAAGGGTGTCACTCGCCTTTGAATGGTTTTTGTAGTTGTCCAACCCTTGGAGTCAATACTCCATCAAGTGAACTTGTGAGAGACTAATGACCTCTAAGGAATAAGGACCCTGCCTTATTGCATACCCCTTAGAATCTTTGTGAGTGACTATCTCATTCTTCCCTCACGACATCGTGGATCTCTCGAACTAGGTAATCGTTAATTTACAATTCAAGCCACGATGTGAGTGCTAGTAGGTTGTGGCAGGGTTGTTGCCACACCTCTCCCTCAATATATGGTTATTGTGCATGGACCCTTTACTCCTTATGTTAGACTGATTAGCAAATAATCGTCAGCCTACATCCATCAACGAAACATTGTCAATGATCCATAAAGAACATCATAATATTCCCGATCATATGTCACATATACATAAAATAAAAATACCCAAACCAATACAGTCCACTCCCTGACTCGATCTGGAGTCCAAGGAGGTCAATTGATGGCAGTTTCATGCTCATATGTCAAGTGTCCTGCACACTCAAGGGAAACTCGTCAATAACATCTGTCAATACAAAGATATCAAATAACATAACATCATAATCCATCAACATCATCATAAAATCCATAAGCGAAACAACATACATGTGCTATAACTGGATCATTTGCACGCAAGTGTCCTCAAAGAATAAGTCAACAACATGCTCTCGCAAGAGCGGGATGTTACAAAATTCCATTGTATTCCCGTATTTTTAATACAATTTTTTTTAAAAGGGGGAAAACATTATATCTTTTGGATTAATTTTGTTTAATATAATTTAATATTTCATGTGATGTAGATGCAAATCGGTGGTCCTTATAGAGGTAGATTTGGGGTATATTTTCATTCTTGAGAAGTATTGCTATTAAATCATTAAAATGTTTTAATGATTAAGGAATTAATTCATTTGTTTTAACATTTTATTTCTATTGTAGAATTTGGGTTTTTCCTTGTGCATGGACATGGCTGAATTTGGCCATGTCCATGCACAGGGAGAGGCTCAAATTCGTCCATGTCCATGCATAGGGACATGGACAAATTCATCACTATCCATGTACAAGGATAGGGAAGCTTTGCATAGTGATCTAGGACCCTCAATTTTGTTCATACACTAGATTAAATTAAATTTAATTCATGTTGGAAATTATAATTTAGATTTATGTTTGTATTTTTGTGCATTTTCAACATTCAATTACTTTAAAAATATATTTTTTAGCATAGATATTTGGCCTAGGATTTTCAACTTGCAACCTTAGTAGGAAAAACATTTTTTTTTAACATTTTGGAATTCTTTTTTATTTTTGTTTTAAACTCACTGCAATTTTGAGAAAATAGTTTAGTGTAGAAAATTTCATTTCTAGATTTGTTTTGAGTCTAAAAAACGTCATTTTCCAATCCAAGTAGATTCATTTACTTAGTTTTTATTTACTTTGGAAATTGAATTTGATTTTAGTTTTACATTTTATTAATTGATATCATTGGATATGAGTCAAAAATTTACATTTCTAGATAACGTTTGAGTATGGAATTCTTTTTTCTAGATCTTACTTTAAACTTATTTCATAGAAATTGCATTCTAGAATAAATTCTATTGATTTCCTTTATAAATTTATGCATTTTTCACTCATATTTGATGCAGGAAATTTATATTTCAGATTGTATTTGAGCATTTAAATTTGAATTCCATACTTTACTTTTTCTTAAACTTCATTCTTTCTTTGCAAATTTGAAAGTAACTTACTTCACATATCACATAAATTCAGATATGATACAAGTCTAAGTATATCAGTCATACCTATCCTACATTAGACTTGTGTCTCATTTATAATATGAAATATATCTCATTAGACACACATAAATCATATTTCAAATCAAACTTAACTTGAGTCCTTGAACACTTTAATAAACCTTTTAACCTTGGACTTAGATTTACCTTAGGGAAGCCCCAATTGTGTCGTATCCATGTACAGGGACAAGGCCAAGTTTTTCCCTGACCATATATTTAATTTCCACTTTTACCTTAAACTTATACATCACTATTGTTAAGCAGAATGAACAAAACCCTCATATTAAACTAATTTATTTTATTTTTGAAAAAAAAAGATTCTAGTGATTTGATTCTACATATTAAAATAAGATTCTTTAAGTTGATTATGATTGATGTTTCCTTTTATTTTAAACATAGGATCCACCAACTACCATGGATATGATATGCCTAATTCTACTACCACCTTCGATCAGCTAGCACGAAACATTAGACAACTCGATAAACAATATTTTTAGACTATTTCATTTTATGTTTTAATATTTCATCAATACTTTAATGAATTCAGGCATGTCCATGTACATGTATAGGGACAAATTTGGCCATTTCCCTGTATAGGGATAGGCCTGAATTCGGCCATGTCCATGTATAGGGACAATCCTGAATTCAACCATGTCCATGTACAGGGACAAGACCAAAATCGGGCCTCTCCCTGTACATGGAATTGGAGGAATTCGAGCCTTTCCCTATACATTGACATGGTCGAATTCAATCATGTCCCTGTGTAGGGACAGGGACTAATTCGTCCATGTCCATGTATAAGGGCAGGATCGATTTTGTTGCCACTGGTTCAGGTAAATATATCACTTTCCTAGTTAAATAATTTTTTAGTTATTTACAATTTGTGTTTTAGGAGGTTGACAGGGCCAAATTTGGCCCCGTCCATGTACAAAGACAGGCTTGAATATGTGCAAGATCGTGTATTAATTACTTGAATGAATTCAAAATGATTCTCTTCCTTTCATTTTTCTATGTATTCGTTTCTGAAAAATATAGAAACCACTCATACAGTTAATTGTTGTCTGGGTTTTTGGTTTTTGATTTATTTTGTTTCTTAGTTAAGTACCAAGCCGAGATAATTTGTAACCCTATTCTCTCTCGGAATGGTCCATGAGAACTAGGAGTAGTTAAGAAGGGAATGATCACATCATTGGTCTTCCTCGTATGTTGGGATGATAAAATCTTATAACTAAATATCATGAGAATCATGTGGACATTTTTCCATTAAAGAATAACTTAATTGTTGACTTTGTCTTGAAATCACCCTTGCTTGATTTTCGCCCCCCTTAATTGCTGTGTGGGTTTTTGGTTTAGATTCTCTTTCATATATAAAACCGTTATCATCAAAATCTTCTAATAACCTCGTCTTTTGTTCTATGCATCGCATCAAATAATATTTCACATTTTCAATGTTGTTTATAGGTGCAACCACGAAAAAAACAACTCCTGCAAATAATTCTATATGTTCCAACAAGTAGTTCGTGTTATATTATCAAACAAGTACATCTACAAGTTGTTTAAATATTTAAACATAAAAATTACCTTCTTTAACAAGATCAGAAACTCTATCCCCATCAATTG
Source organism: Picea glauca (assembly GCA_000966675.3). Classification (NCBI taxonomy): domain Eukaryota; kingdom Viridiplantae; phylum Streptophyta; class Pinopsida; order Pinales; family Pinaceae; genus Picea; species Picea glauca. The sequence goes on along the minus strand of JZKD02S1846504.1, from coordinate 48,963 downwards.
ACAATGTAGTTTCATTTGATTCGATCTCCTCTGAGCTTCCAAATGGCATTTTCCCTTTTATATTAAGTTCGATACGTCTCCAAGCTTTAACATATTCCACATTTTTGTTTTTGTAAATATCTATGAAGTATGTGTCCTCTATGAAAACTGAACAAAAACAAGATTCATTTCTTATATCAAATGCAAACACATTTTGATAGCATTGTGCTTTAACTGAATGCACATTTTGTGTCCCATCTATTGTACCAGCTTCATATGGGTTTGATCTATTTATATCTTGGATTCCAACATACCAAAAAAGATGCACAAGACAAGAACTTATTAACTTGAAATCTACTAAGAAAATGATTGAATGTCATATAAATTTGAACATGTGAATAAAAATATCGCGTGTAAATGTGTAACATGTATATATGTACACACCTACGCAAATATCTTGATGAATTATTTTCATGGCTTAGTGCTTGTTTTCACCACTCAACAAATTGATCAACGGATTCAAATTGATTGGCATGAGGGTTCATCTGATACCTTCAAAGTGCTCATTTTACACATGCCCCTGCACCGTCCTGCTCTCATTTTCCATGACCACTCTCAAAATAAATTCCAACAATGTGTAATGTTTTATTTCTTATGAAGATGACACAACCAATAGAATGATCGTGAATATTTGACTTGACTCACACATCCATCTAACCCTATCCAATGTCGATCGAATATGATCCTACGTTCTTTCAATGAATCATAAAATTTATCAAAACAATGTTGTACATAACGTGTATCATGTGCTCGATCGTCACTTATATAAAAGTAATATTCTTTAATAACATGTCGATTGTCATTGGTTCTTTCTATGTTCTCAAGACTCCATTTATCATGTCTATATAGAACGTGGAAAAATATAATGATTTGATCAAAATGAGAATATTCACTCTGTATTTATTTTTGTGCAACGAATGTGTAATTCTCTGCAAAATCAACTACAGACAAAATTGTCCTTGGTGGAAACACTTCATGAGATTGTTTGAATTGTAGGTCTTTCCATCAAGCTCTATGTGAATTCTTGGTGTACTTATAAATTTCTTCCTCAAACTTCTTCAAAAATTCTATTGCATGGATTTTTTCTACTTTCAAATCAATCATTTTGGAAATAACATTTGAAGAATGTAGAGCCATGTTGTTGATATATTCATATCTTTTCCAATTGTCTGTTATATTAGAAATTGATTGATCATCCATATCAATAGGATACGTTGAGTGGAACAAACTTAGATTTCCACAACGATCACATTATTTCCACCAACACATTTGTTTTGGTAAAATAATTCGTCACCTTCTCTTTGACATAAAATTTCAAATATAAAAGCACGAAATGTGGAAGGAGGAGGTGAACTTGACCATAAAGTTTTACTAAAATCAAGAAAAGTGTCGTAATATAACTCAAATTCCACATGATAATGACAACAACAAGTGTCACAAACAATGATAGGTCTAACAAACCATAGTCTTTGTCAAACAATGATAGGTCTAACAAACCATAGTCTTTGTTGTAACATCTCGCTCTTGCGCAAACCTGATTGGACTTATTCTTTTAGGACACTTGCGTGAAAGTGATACGGTTAATTATATGATTGATTGTTTCGATTATGGATTATGATGATGTTGTGGATCTGATGATATGTTATTTTATGATATTTATGTCGACAAGTGCTATTGACTGGTTTTTTCTGAGTGTGCAGGGATTTGGACCGAATGAGGATTTCGAGGGCATTGATGGGCCTACTTGGACTCTGGATCGAGTCACAGAGTGCACTGTTATAGTTTGAGTGTTTTTTATATTACATATGTGACATAGGAATACTAGATTATGATGCAGATTTTGGATCGCTGACACGTTTTGTTGATGGATGAAGGATGACGATAGCTTGCTAACCAGACTCACATTTGGAGTAAAGGGGTCACACATGACAACTAGAGATATTGAGAGAGAGGTGTGGCAGCAACCCTACCACATCCTACTATCACTCTCGTCGTGGATCGAACTGTAGGTTAATGATTACCTAGTTCGAGAGATCCACAATGTTGTGAGAGAAGACTGTGACAGTCACTCACAATGATTCTAAGGGGCATGGAATGAGGCAATGTCCTTATTCCTTAGAGGCCCTTAGTCTCCCATAGATCAGCTAACAGAGTATTGAATCCAAGGGTTTGATGTCTACCAAAATCAATCAAAAGACCAGTGTCACCCTTGTAGCACGTAGTGCATCTTGAAGAACATGTCGCGTAAATAGAACATGAATACAGGCGAGTGGTACCCTTAGAGCACGTAGTGCATCTTGAAGGGCACATCACGACTTTAACACTGTGAGTTAATGAACCTAGTACCTAGAAAACTATGTTTCCTTAGGACTTGGTCAATCTTAAAATAAAAGATTGCATGATTAAAGAGTAATAATTATAAATTTTCACCCTAAAAACAAATTTTGCTGAGCCTAAGGAATTTAAAGCCTAGGTCTAAATAAGTCTTGAGAACTAAAATTTAATTAAGCGAGTAATAAAAAGAGGGAAGAAGGGATTGGGGCTGAAAATTAAATAAAAAAGGAAAAATTTTGAATGATTAAATTATTTAAAAAAATTAATGGCTGGCTAAGTACAACACCTGCTAATTTAGAACTTAGACCAAAAAGGGTAAACTTAAAGACAAAAGGAATGTGGAACATAGGAGGGAATCTAGCCTAGAGAACTTTCTAATTTCGAACTCAACTAAGCTTTAAGAAAGACGTCAGTCATTAAGGGAATGTAAGAGAATAAAGGGACATAGATGAGCATTTTTAGGAGCGCTTTTAGGTGGGTGAGGGAAATTGTCAAATTAATTTGATTAAGTAAATAAATTTCTGGTGCAACTAAGGGATCAGGTGACAAGTGTATGGGGGAGAATTTTCGTAATTAATTTTCAATAAAATGAATTTAATGTGCGTTGGGAAAGAAGTCACGAAGAAAACTCTATAAAAGAATTGGCGGAGGAGGTTACTCTTGATTGGTTTTTCTTGTGGGAGTTTGAATATCCAGCTCAGATACAGAGTGGTAGCTCTGGTGGCTAAGGGGGAAGAAGAGTACCCCTAGCGTTAGCTGGAAGGTACCAGTGAAGTCTCATTGATTAGCGAGCAAGAGCTGGTCGAAGCACAAGCGCGGGACAGCCACTTTGGATTCGTCAATGTCGGTCATGGTATTTCAGGTAAAACTCTTAATTGCATTAATATTGAGATTATACTTTTATTTTATTTAGTTGAGCGTTCGCTTGTTTTGTATACTAGGGTTTAATCTTGGGTTCAAATTGAAGACCATTATCATCGTCATTTTCTACGGCCTTGATCACTAGTATATATATTGTTTAACAAGATTCTGATAGGTATGATGTTCGCCCAGGAGAGTTTTTACCTATCTGTAGTTTATTATCTATGTTGAATAAAGAATTGCCTAGAACAGTCTTTATTTACATAATTTTTACCTATCTGTAGTTTATTATCTATGGTGCATAAAGAATTGCCCAGAATAGTATTTATTTACATAAAATTGTTTCCTGTAGTGCTGCAATAAAAATGTCCATTTGAATTTCTTTACCTGTATTTTATTTATGCCTGTAGCGCAACGATAAAATATCCATTTTGAATTTATTTACCTGTATTTTATTTATTCTTGTAGCGCAACAATAAAAATGTCCATATTGGATCTATTTCCCTGTATTTTATTTATTCCTGTAGCGCAGCGATAAAATGTCCACTTTGGATTTAATTAACCTGTATTTTATTTATTTTCTCTGTGCAGTCTCTTGAAATTCGTTTTTCCCCGAAAGCTGGTAGTGTGCCCAGAACCTCTACGCTGCTCCCTTGATTTCGTTTTTACCCTCAAGTTTGTAGTGCACCCAGAGCCCCTGCGCAGATCCTTTGATTTTTTTTTACCCTCAAGTTTGTAGTGTGCCCAGAGCCTCTACGCAACTCCCTTGATTTCGTTTTTACCCTCAAGTTGTAGTGCGCCCAGAGCCTCTGAACAACCCCCTTATATTTTTTCGGTCAGACGCAATGCGCTCTGGTCAACGCTTCCTCGTAACCTCTGTATCCACTGATGGAATCCATGAGTTTTATTCCTCTCGGTAAATCCGTGTTAGCTGTGCGAGTGTGTTTATGGAGGCCAGTCCCTTGTTTTGTTGAAACCCTTCCACGTCTCTGCAATTATGAGGGTGAATGCCTGCGTTTTCCCCTTCTCAGCTATGATTAAATATCATCCTCTCTCAGGGCACGAAGAGTCCCCTCCTTTCTTTCGGTTCCTGTATTCAAGTTGTTCCTGGAGACTCGAAATCCGACCTTCGATTTAGCCGAGATCTTGCAGTGAAAACCTCCAACCGGATTTTTACTCTGCAAGATTTTATTTCGCGAATCCGTGGCTTCCTGGAATCAGTTGTCTGTCCTTACTAGCGTTTTGGCGGTTTCATTATCTCAGAATTAGTTGGTTCTGCGTTTTACCTTTCCGTTGTCCACCTCCACAACCAATTCGTTGGAATCGCCCAGGTGTCCACTGCTAGTTAAAGCCAACGTGCCTTCGCGTTCATATATGACCTTATTATTGTACTCAAAGTTATTACTAACGCTCAGACTCCGACTATCACCTTGCCTTGTGCTCAAGCCTTCATGCACGCGCACGGCCTTGTGACACAATTATTTCTTTATTTGACGTAGAAATTAGATCTTGTTTTAATGAAATATTTAGATATGGTTATTACTAACATATATTATAATGAAATTAGATTTTACCAGTCAAATTGTTGGGCGAAGAGGGGTTCCTTGTCCCACAAACAAGGGGATCTCATACACCAATTTGGTGTGCTGGCTTGGCCGTGACCTTAAAAATAGATTATTATTATTATTATATTGTTATTAATGATACATTCCATTATGTTATAACCAAAAGTTAATCTTAATTTTACCATAAGTAATTCCATAAAGCTTAGCTAAATTATACCTAATGATGATGGTGTTTTTTGTGAAGCGTTAGTTTGTCATCACTTTTAAAATAGCCACAATGCGGCCTTGGGGCAAGGTTTATAGGTACCTTGTTGATTTGCTAATTTCAAGCCTACAAATGTGAGGGATAAGAATAGAGTTTTCAATTTTATAATTTCCTCCTAAATCCTTTCAATGTATTTATCCTCCCCTTTTTTAGGTGCTTATTCCCAAATTTCCACGTCCTCAAAATAAAAAGATATCTTATTTGGTTTAATTTTTTGGTTCCCTCATTATTAATAGTTCTTAAAAACATAAAAATTAGGATATGAATTACAATGAACATAGACAAGGTTTATTAATGGGGTCTCCAAAAAAATTTAGGTTCTAATCCATAAGAGAGGAACCCAATTTCTTTCCTTTATTACATGTACATCTCAATTTCCTTATAACCTTGACTTCTTGACCGCAAAACGACGGTGCACATCATGTCGCTTTGTATTACTAATTATTTTTGAAGTGCATGGTTGACTTGCATTAGATTATGCCGTAATGGATGATTGTGTAGTTGTTAGTCTTCTTGCGCGAACAATTTTAAGGTGTCAGATGATTTCTTTATGACTGGTTAATGATTAGATTGAATGGCTTATGGACTATCGTTGCCGCTTAATTAGTTATGATTTTGTTTACCCATGCGCATCGCAAAAACAATGATGCCTGATTAGTTTAGGAATAAAATGTACTTGTGCATCCTAATTTCAGTTTCCATGTGTTGTTTAAAGTTGTTTAGTCTCACGAGCAACAATTAGTAATGTGGATTTATGATGGACGGATGATGGTTTCCTTGCGAAACGAAACATAATGTAAGAAATGATTGTTTGAGATAGCAAAATCTTACGCAAATGAAGGCTTAATGTGATGAACAACTGATATAGATAATCATTCTTGCGTCTTGGTTTAATGTGAAATATGATGAGTTATGCTAATGTTTACCTTTGCGCCATGTTAATTATGAATTAGGATTAATGTATGGTTGTTGATCATTTTTCCTGCACCATGAAAGATAATGGTAAGGATTGATTGTTGTTATCACTATCCTCACTCACCCTGGGAAGTTTATGTTACGTGTGTTGGTTATTAGATGCTTTTGCGCTTTGATGATCGTGGATGTTGTTAGCATAGACATTTATATTCTTTATTTGAGGAAATGTTGTAAATTGCTTCAAGGTTCTTGGTGTGCTTGTATGCTAGGATTTCATGTATATGTTACTTTTGTCGTTCTTCATTAATATTTTGTCAAGTTGATATGTTGTAACTATATTATCGTTGTTTCTTTCCTAATGCAAAAAAAAAAAATTACCTGTCATACATCATATTGGTGTCGTAACAGTTGGGGTCGTTACACTTCAAAAAATCTATCACATGGATTTTATCTACTTTTGAATAAATCCTTTTGGAAATAACATTTGAAGAATGTGGAGCCATTTTGTTGATATATTCATATCTCTTCCAATTGGCTGTTATATTAGAAATTGATTGATCATCCATATCAATAGGATACTTTGAGTGAAACAAACTTAGATTTCCACAACGATCAAATTTATTTCCACTAACACATTTTTTTTGGTAAAATAATTCCTCACCTTCTCTTTCACATAAAATTTCAGATATAAAAGCACGGAAGGTGGAAGGAGGAGGTGAACTTGACCACAAAGTTCTACTAAAATCAATAAAAGTGTCGTAATATAACTCAAATTCCACATGATAAAGACAACAAAAAGTGTCATGAACAGTGATGGATCTAACAAACCATGGTATTTGTTGCAAAAATGTATTGATGAAAATTTTAACTTCTTTGTGCTATTCTTTGAACTTATTGAACAATTCTATTTGTTTCATTGGAAATATATGTTTTTGATGTTCTTCATATTGTTTTTGTGTTATTCTTCATCGCAATGCATCCCTTGTATGTGGTGAAACACGAGATTTTGTCAACCAACAATTACAGGTCGATTCTTTGACATTTTTTGCAAGTCTATCTTTGTAGGGTTGTCTAGAAATAACTATCCAACAAGAAAGTTCATCATTTGCATCTATTTGCAATCGAAATTCTTTCTATGTTTGTAAAATGTTTCGTGACGTTCCCATCACTTTTTCCATGTGTCATGTTAAACAATCTTTTATATTGCTAGATGAAACAAATTTTGTTTGTATCACTCAACGTGCAACACTAACATTTTTTTTCGAGATTTTCCATAAGTTTTTAATACACTAGTTATATTGTCAAAGACATTTTGTTTCACCTTTGTATCTTTTGTTGACTTTTGAATACCCAATAATGATGTAGCTTCTAACTTTCTTGACTTTATTACAAAGAGTAAAAGTTGAGCTTGCATTGTCATTGATTCATCTTTGAAAAAATTATTATACATATTCGTAACACGATATCATATATAATGATTAACTTTTTTCTTTCCAAATTTGTCAGTATCAACATATTCTAATATTTCATCATCAATGTTGATAGATCCTTCTTCATATTTCAATTTAAATTTTATATTAAAAAACAAAACCGAAACATATATTCACTAAATTATATATGCAAGTGTTGATCTTATATTATCTATAGATTTATGTACATACCAATAGGTGATTCAACTTCTTCTTCAATTTTAGTGTCAACGAATTCATCGATGTTATGAGGCAAATCTATTTATGTTATTTGAAAAACATCAATTCCGAATTACATTAAATTAAATATTTAAACAATAATTTAAATATATGATTCTATACGTTTTAATATAGACAATATGTGTACATGCATATCACGGGTTGGACTTCTTCTTGTTGAAAATCTCCATTTACATCATCTTCGTTTCTTTCTTCAATATTTCCACTTTCTTGTTTCTTTCTCCAATAATTCTCTTTCATTTGTTTGTTATGGCGAGTTTTGTCTCGAGTGCAATCAAATTTTCTCTTACGTAAACTTGTGTTTCCCATGAGTGTAGTTATCTGTAAAAGTTAAATAAAAAAAATTAACATTTTAGAATAGCCTTAGAAAAACTTAATTCTCAAAAAAAATATTAAAAGATAATTCATCAAGAATTATATTAAGAAACGCCTTCACCTTGAAAAAATATTCCACAATGCCTTCACCTTGAAAAAATATTCAACAATTCCTTCAATATAGATTTTTTTTTTTGCATTCAAAACATCAACCACCTTGTTCAAAGCAACACAAAAATGAAAAAAATGATTCAAATTTTTTCTTAGGGGCTCCACATATGCAAAAACATGAACCAATAGTGTGAATTGTGTTAAATTGGTTCGAGCGAAAGTATATTTATAAGATTTGGCGCCAGTTGAAACAAAACAATGTGTCCCTTCATTTTTGTTCGACTAGTGGAATTCTCTCACCCCTCTTTCGGTCGAAAACCTAATGCTCGGCTGAAAAACTAGGAATCCGTTTATTTTTTACGGATTTTGTTAATAAAATATCTTTTGGCTGAAAAAAAAATACTTTTCGGCCGAAATATTCGTTCAGTTGAAAACCTACAAATGGGACTATTTGCATGAACCTGATAATTCCCTCCACCTTCCTTGTACTTTGGAGGTTTCATACTCCTACAAATACTCATATTTTAGATTCAAAATTGATATTAGTATTTGCAAAATTGAATCTACTTTCTAAGGATATAATTTTTTTTCATTTTCATTATTTAGATCTAATTTTATTTAGTTTTATAAAATAATCACTGCATAATATTTCCAGGTGACATTATGATTTAGTGAAATGAAATATCCATATCTCTAAAAATACAAAGTAGAAAATTTAGAAAAAATTATATTCACAATCCTTAAATGGTTCTCTTCAAAAGGGTATTTTTAGATTTTAATTTTAAGTACAAACTAAGATAGATACAAGGTGGGGAAAAACATGTGTTTAAAATCTACAATTGTTTCAGCATGGTCAACTTAAAAAATTTCTAGAAATTATAACATTCGTCTGTTAGATTCAAAATTATAGTCATAAGAAAATAGAGTCTTTGTAGATTGTTGTAGTATATTTAGTTTTTCAAAAAAAAAAGTTTAATAATAGATATGTTGTTGGGGAAAGCATAACTCATTATCATTCCTTTCATTTTTAAGGAACATACTGTGAAACAATTTCCAAATTGACATATCAAATCTCAATAAAAATAATTTGAAAAATAGTCAGTAGAAAGCTAACAAAATTCTTCACAAGTTTTTTTTTATTGTAAAGTGAAATTCTAAATAAAAAAAATACGTTTGTATACTAGAAGTTGAAGAACTTGTGAAAATATAGATTTTTTTCTCATAAAACAAGCAAAATAGACACCCCTTCATGATTTTACCCTATAGGGTGTGTTCCTATCCCTATTGAGTCATATGAAGAAGGTCCATTTTGTTGAGTTGATGATTGAAGGACCATTGGACAAACTTGGGTCGTTGGCTTCAAGGCAGTGTTGGTTGTTAGAGTCAAGTTGTGACCACTTGTTTCTATCGTTGTTAATAAAGAGTTCTCTTTTCCCCATACTTGTGTAGTATAGATTCAACTTGTTTATGTATGTTAAGTTACTTTTCATATTTGAATTTATATGTCTATTAATTGTATGGTTTAATGCTATAAATACTTGGTTGTAACACTTTCTTTATCTTCTATTATAGGTTAACATAAGAATGAATCAAGAGAGATACTAGAGTCTAGAGTGAGGAGTGACACCAAATGTAAGGATACAAGGTGTGAAATCTCCTTTCCTCTGTGATAAAGTAGTTATTTCCTTACAAGTTTTGTATGTGGGTTAGGATTCTATCTTTCATGTGGTCAATCATTGTTGTGACATCAGCCAAAGTCATGGGGGGGAAATCCCATAACATATATAAACACTCTTATTATTAGATCCTAACCCTATTTATATTGTATCTTTATTTCTCTAACTTTTGGTTGAATATTCGTAGGGAATTTGGCTACTAAGTCACTAGTATATCTAACATATATTGAGGTGTGTAGTTGAAAGGATTAGGATACCCCTTTTGTTCTCTCGGAGTTGGCGTAAAGTGAAGGGTAGATTGTTCTGGGTTGAAAATGGTGCATTTCCTATATCATTCTATCCCCATAGAATCCTCCTAACGTATGCTAGTTTGGGTGGTAACACTTCACAACTATTGATTTCAACATAAAACATGATTCATTTTAAAACATATTCCCAAAGTTGAATTTTCACCTTCTCCTATTTTTTGCCACACTTGATCATTCATATATTGGATAAAATAATTTTAAATTATGGAGTACATGGACATAATAATATGTTTCCTCTATCACTTATCTCTATAAAAAATTATGGGTACTACCATTGTCAATTAAAATAATCATTTTTTTTGTTTTTTATGTAGCCAACCTACTCCAAGGTATAAGAATATGATAGGCCAAATAAAGGATGGATTAAATTCAAGGGTTCATATTGAGGATTTTATAGAATGGGATTTTCATGAGGAGGAGCTGCTATGTACTCGACTTCCATATCAGGAGGGGACTGCTTAGTAATGTGCTCATGGTAGTCAAGTTGGGACACATCCATTTGAAATAATTTATGTTGTTTATGTTTATTCCTTTTGAAATATTCTCATCACAAATATAGAAAAGGTGAAGGCGTTGGAACTCAATCATTTCTTCTTGAGATGATGTGCGGACCCTCAAGCCATGACAATGGGGGGGAAGTGGTAATAGATTCCATAGGAAGATAAGGGTGAGAAGGCGAAGAGAGTATTTTGAATTGGGAATTTAACAACATTTGCACTTCAAGAGATTGTTGAGATGCCTCTAACCACATATATAGGTTTTTCATCATGACTTGTGTCTTGATTTCCTCTTTGAGATCAATGAAAAATCATTATTTAATTAAAAAATAAATAGTTTGACCTTCTATGAAGATTGATAATTGATTAGAAGTTTATATAATGTCTACAATTGAGTTCGTTTGATGCAACTTGGTAAACATGCCCAAATAGTTAGGATCTGTTTCAAAATGAACATAAATGGATTTTACAAACTAGGTCCCATCAACGAAATCTCCACATATTTTTTATTACATAACCATCATTGTCATAATTCTTGAACTAGGTATAATGTTCACACCTGAAGTTTCATCATGCCATCAATAATACCATGGAGGGATAAATAGTGTTCCATTTGGGTAACTAGACCCAGGGGATTAGTCACATGAAACATATTAACATCAAACTTAGGAGAATGGTGCCCTATATTATTATGAAGAAAGGGTATTCTATTGCAAGTCCCTCAATATAATGAGGTTTGTTCTTGGGATAGATGAAATTTATGATCTATATCCCCTTCTCGTTTTAGGAGACTCTCCAAAATAATATTCACATAAAGGTAGATGACATGGATTTGGTACTTTTATCTGACTAATTATTGATTGATATCTTGGAATGAAGTTTCCAATTCTACAACTTCATTATCCATCTATAAGGACCTAGTTTAAATCATGTAGTATTGAACCCACAAAAGTGTTATGGGAGAGATGTATGAGTGTGGTCAACACCTTACAAGGAGTATTTTGAGACAAGAAAACATCAATAATATGGTTGGTTCCAATAAAAAAATGTTACTTGAGAGCGTAAACATGGAAATCAGAGTCAGGACATAGTTTTTTTTTTTTTTTTTGAGGGGGTCCTACTCCTATAGTAGTATTATGATCAACTAAGAATTAATGTATTGGAAAAATCCCTAATCTCTTGATAATTTCTTGTTGTTTCATGCGATTTTTTGCCATGGTCAGGTTGTCCTTTAAGATTTTGAGAACTTGAACCTTAGATTTTTATTTTAGAGAAGAAGTGAT
>JZKD02S1846504.1:0-15280 GCA_000966675.3 Picea glauca | reverse complement strand
TGTTGTATACCCATGAAACTCTTCTAAAGTATATTGGTGGCATGCACTCATATCTCTATCACACTATTTTAATGTTTGACCCTACTAACATTGATAAGGTATCAGTATAAGCTACACATTTGGAGGATAGTAAGGGTAAGCACGCGATCGAAGATAAGAAGCCATACAAGCTCAAGAAGAAATCGAAAGTGTTAGGGACCCAACCCCTCACGTAGGTAGAATAATATATTTCCATGTAATAAAGGCCAATATTAATAAGGCATGGCAATAAGGAAGAATAAGTCAAATGTAATAAAACCTAATAGAAGATTGTTTTTATAGAAGGATCTTCCTCTAGATTGTTCTTTTGGATCGACATATTTAGTATAAATAGGAGTAGAGGGTATGATAAGTTTTGTCTTGGATATTATTGTAATAGAGGTATGTTCTGCTGGAGGTTTCCCACTCGAAGAGGCAAGTGAACATTGCTCTCAAAAATCAAAGTGTTATTTCTGGTGTTATTCTGGTATTATTGTGGTGTTGTTCTGGTTATATCATTGTGTATCTACCATTTATCGCTAATGATTTATGTTCTACATACTATTTTATATCTGGAATATTACAAGTGGTATCAGAGCACCTTCCTTGGAAGAAAATTGTGGGTTAAATTTTTTGTCAGCGTAGATACATATTCTAACGTCTTATAGCTACAAATATATGTCGTTACACACTGAAACCAGTGTTTGGGGATTCATCCATGAAATAAATACAAGTGTTACTTAAGCGCACATATGTTGGCCACCCTTGTAACCCTTGTTGGAACCCCTTCGAGTGGTAGTGCTCCATACAACACCTGTATACGAATCAACCTACATATCTTGAAGCCCTTCATAGTTAAACTCATCATTTTCCTCACTGCTATAGTGCCACCGGAAACACCACTCAGGAATATACTATATAGTATGTGGGTAGTCAAGTAGTATGACTCAGGGCATTGTCTAGCCTCCTTAGATGGTGCCCTGAGATATTGGTTCGAGTACTACTATTGGACCCAACAAGTATATGAGAGAGCTATAACACAAGGAAAACCCTTGTCCCTTGAACCCTTGAATACCCTAACCATTGATATAAAAAAAAATAGAATAGATAAGATATATTTCCACGCAATTGCGTCTCCTGCATTCGAGTTGCAAAAATACTACACATTTCATCCTGTTAAGAATTTGGGCATTTCGTCACTGCAGTATTCTTCAGATTGGAATATAACTCCACAGGAGTAAAAGAAAAGTCTGGGTCTTGTTGGCACTATTATTTGAGACCTATCCTGTTCTATTCCTCTCTTCTCCCTTATCGCATTCATACCTATCATTTTTCAACAAACATTGTTTCTCGTGGACCCAACCCCCTTCCAACACCCTTATTTGGGATTTACCCTATTGGATTCCCCCCATTTACCTAATCGTTGTGATACACTTCACCCATAACCCATTTTCTATGTGTTCCCACCCACCCCTTGTCATTTTCCCTCTTCATCATGGCCCACACCCATAGCCAAGACTTGGAAGCTCACTTCAATTCCTTGTACTCTAATTTCACAGAAACCCAATAAGAAGTGAGACAACTCAGTTCCAATGTTGCCACCATAAATAAAAAAATGCATTCCTACATCGATCCCAAAATGGAGGACATCAAATAGGACCTTTCTAACCATCTTGAATCCTTCAATACCCAATTTTCCTCCTTCACTATGATGATCTGCACCAAGCTGCATATCCCTGCATATATTCCCTCATTTGACCCACCTTTGCAACCCAAAGGTGAAACTTCCTCTCATTCCCAAAATTTTTAGCCCCATCAATTTCAGTGTGACCTACACCTTCCACTTATGGATGTGACCAAATTTTATGGCTCTAATCCCACTGACTGGGTAAATCAAATCGATCATTATTTCTCTTTGTATGGCATTATAGATTAGTTGTCCAAACTCTGGTATGGAGTTCTCCATCTAGATCACAAACGTTGGCAATGGTGGCAATGAAGAGAAAATGCCCACCAGGGGTATGTGTCTTGGACACAATGTGTGGAAGAGCTTTATGAATGCTTTGACACTAACACCAACCATTTAGGTTGTTTGACAAAGTTGAAACAATCTAGCACAGTGGAAGAAATTATAGCCTCTTTTGACCAATTATATTTCCATACAGAGGGCATGTCTGATGCTTTTTTCCAAGAATGTTTTATCAGTGGCCTCGAGATGATATTCATTCCCATGTCATCATTTCACAACCTTGGAGTTGGGTGGACGCTACTATAATAGCTAAGGAAGAACAACATGTTGTCTCTTCTCAAAACCGAAAACCATCCTTTATTCCTTACACTAAACCAGTCACTCCCAATCCTCCTTCTACTCCACTAAAGACCAATAAATTGACCAGGCTAGAAATGGTTGAACACCAACTCAAAGGCCTTTGTTATAATTTTGATGGAAAATATTTTCCTCGGCACAAGTGTAAGGAACAAAATATTTTTATGGCCATCTTGGAGGATGTTTCAAAAGATGATGTTGAGGCTCCCCTTCTGGCTGTGTCACCTGAACCCTCCGTCCAACCCTCCCAAAGTTGAAATGTTCATTTCCATGAATGCCCCCATTGGCTTCTCTGCTCCCTAAACCCTCAAGCTAATTGGTTACATTAAGCATAGTAAGGTCATCATTATTGTTGATAGTGGAAGCACTCATAATTTTATTCATCGCTGCATTTCCCAACAAACTTATTATTATATATGTGCCATCAATAATTTTCAAATCATGATTTCTATTGGAGGGTCCATGAAATGTGGCGGGCATTGTGAAAATGTGCATCTCCAAATTGGTCAGTACCACATGAAATATCATATGTTTGCTATCGACATGAGCAGTTGTGACATTGTGTTGGGTGCAGAATGGCTAAGGACTTTGGGTCCTATTCTCATGGATTTTAAGGAATTAACCATGCAATTATAGTTTGAGAGGATATTCTTTGTACCCTTAAAGATAATTTTATCATGACCGAGAATCGCATGAAGCAATAGAAAGATCAAGGTCACTCAAAACATCAATTTGCAGAAGGAGATCAGGTGTTTCTTTGACTGCAACCTTATAATCAAAACTCGCTCAAGGATGACCATTGTTAAAAAATGGCACCCACATTTTTATGGTCCTTATACTATTCTCAAGCATGTGGGATAGGTGGCCTATTAGTTAGAGTTTCCGAGTCATTCTAAGCTCCATCCTATTTTTCATGTTTCCTACTTAAGAAGGTGATTGGAACTAAGTGAAAAACTCAAATCAACCTTCCTAAGTTGGATGACAAAGAATCCATTTGGCTACAACCACAAGAAATTTTGGACCAGCGTGAGTGTCATCTGCATCAACGCACCATCAAGGAAGTCTTAGTCCACTGGAAAGATACCACTCCAGCAGATGCCACTTGGGAATCGACTACCATTCTGCAACAATTTCCTCATCTCTATCCTTGAGGACAAGGTTGTTTTTAGGTGGGAGGACATGTATACCTAACCCCTCATGTAGGTAGAATAATATATTTCCATGTAATAAAGGCCAATATTAATAATTCCTAGCAATAAGGAAAAATAAGTCAAATGTAAGAAGACCTAATAGAAGCTTCCACTTCTAGAAGGATCTTCCTCTAGATTGTTCTTTTGGATAGACATATTTAGTATAAATAGGAGTAGAGCATGTGAGAATTTTTGTCTTGTATATTATTGTAATAGAGCTCTACTCTGCTAGAGGTTTCCCCCTCAAAGAGGCAAGTGAAATTTTCTCTCAGTAATCAAAGTGCTCTTTCTGGTGTTATTCTGGTATTATTGTGACTGTGTTGTTCTATTTATATCATTGTTTATCTGCCATTTCTAGCTAATTATTTATCTTATGCATACTATTTTATATCTAGAATATTACAGAAAGGAAAATGCAAGAGTAAGAAGTCAGCTATAGTAAAGCAAGTTGAAGACAAACTTACATTTTCCCAACTATAAGAAAAAGAGGCATGAGGAATCATAATGTTGGAAGTTGCATCTAGAATTATGACCAAAAGGAAGAAAAGGTATCTATCAAATCTAATTCTTCAATTCAATCCACTCAATTGAAAAGTGATACAAATCAAAAGAAGTTAAGAGAGACTTTCCATGTCAAAGTTATAGTCTAGCATACAAAGATGGATACTTTGTTTGAAAATGGATCTCAAGTTAACTTAATATCTTAATAAATTGTTAAGAATATAGTTTTGGAAATGACACCTCACAAAATTCCATATCCATTAGGTTGGGTGTGTGAAGATGCTAAGTTGTAGGTGATGAAAAAGTGTAAGAATAAATTTGCAATTATAGATAATTTCTTTGACAAGGTTGAGTTAGGTGTTGTGCCTCTTGACATTTGCGACCTTCTCTTGGGTAGTCCATATCTATTTGAAAGGAAGTACATATTCTACCATGAAGAGAATAAACATCATCTTTTCAAGAACTAGTTTGAGTATATTGTCAGAGGGCATTGTATCAAAACTAATATTTCTTTAGTGAGCACATGGAAAACAAAGAGACTCATGAGCGCAAGTAAATATTTCGTTCTCATGATAGTGAAACAAAAATAAGAAGACATAACAGATGCTTTATCAGGTTGTGATCCAGATCATAAACAAGAGTTGGTCAAAATCATATCTAGCTATGATGAGTTATTTCAGAAACCTATAGGGTTTCCTCCTAAGAGGGAGGTTGAACAAAAAATATATTTGCAACAAGATGCTCCTCTTCCTAATATTGGAATGTATAGGTCATCAGTGATCGAGAATGCAAAAATAAAGAAGCAAGTTCAGGAGTTGCTCGATAAAGGAATAATCATACCAAGCTCTTCTCCGTGTGGTTCTTCTATTGTATTAGTTCCAAATAAATATAGCATGTGGAGGATGTGTATTGATTTTTGAGCACTAAATAAGATTACAATAAAGAATATTTATCCTCTTCCTAGAATTGATGGCTTATTGGATCAATTAAATAATGTTGTGTATTTCACTAAATTGGACTTGAGAAGTGATTGCCATCATATCAGAATTCCAGAAAGTGACATGGAAAATTTGTTTCAAGACAAAGCAGGGTTTGTTTGAATGGTTAGTTATGCCATTTGGTTTATTCAATGCACCTGTGACATTCATGAGGGTAATGAATGATGTATTCATGAATTACATATATGATTTTATTATCATCTATTTAGATGATATATTCATCTTTATTCAAAGATGTGAAGATCATATCAAGCATGTCAAAACAATCTTTGAACTCTAAAAAAAGGAGAAGTTGTATATCAAAATGTCTAAATGTGAATTTGACAAAACTTCTCTAGTATGTTTGGGTTACATTGTAGGGAATGGTAAAATAAAGATAGACCCTTCAAAAGCAGAAGTCATTGTGTAATGGCCCAAGGCAACTACTGTCACAATAGTAAGGATCTTTATATGAGTAGTATAATACTGGAGAAAAATCATTGCTAATTTCTCTTACATAGAAGATCCTTTGCATGCATTAACAAGTGTTAAACAAGTATTTCAATGGGGAGGCAAGCAACATAAATCCTTTGAGACATTGAAGGGAAATATAAGCATCGCACCAGTTTTGGCTCTACCAGATCTACATCAACCATTTGAGATTCAAACCAATGCAAGAAGATATGCCATGGGAGCAGTCTTGATTGAACTAGGTAAACCTATATGTTATAATTTTGAGATTTTTACTCAGGATGTGATTAACTATCCAACATATGATAAGGAATTGTATGCATTGGTACAAAGTGTGAAGTAATAGAATAATTACTTAATGGGAAAGGAGACAATAATTCATACATATCATCAACCATTACATCGTTTGCAATCAAAGACCAAGCTGCAAAATTCATGACATTTAAGGTGGATGGGATTCTTACAACAATTTCATTTGGTAATTAGTTGTAAGAAATGTATTCATAATAATTTTGCAGATATGTTGTGAAGACTAGTGATTAATGCATCGACACTACAAAGGTATAATCATTTAGCGCATGAAAGTTATGATGGACAATATGTTAAGGATGATAATTTTAAATATGTATATGATGCATTAACTCTTGGAAGTCAACAGTTAGATTATTATATCCATGAAAATTTGTTATATCATCTTGGAAATATTTGTATACCCAGGGACTAAAGAGTAAATGTAATTCGAGAAGCTCATACATCTCTCCTTTCTTGACATTTTGGGGTTGGTAAGACAGTAGCACAGTTGCATAGATATTGTTATTGGCCTCGAATGAATGAAATAATTTCCAATTATATCAAACGATGTGTTATGTGTTCCACAAGCAATCCTAGCAACAGAAAGTTTGGGTTATATACGTTGCTTCCAGTACCTTCTTAGCCATGGGAAAGTATCTCCATGGATTTTGTAGGGGGTTTTTTTATTTTCAGGACACGTCGTGATTATATATATGTCATTGTGGATAGGTTCAATAAGATGTGTATTCTACTGCCATGCAAGAAACAGGTCACATATGAATAGACAACACATATGTTCTTTGATAATGTTTGGGTTGATTTTGGGTTGCCTACATTTATTACATCAGATCGAGACTCTCGATTTTTGGGAAATTTTTGGTCTCATTTATGGGAGTTCATGGACAATAAGTTAAATAAGAGAACAAATTTTCATCCATGAATAGATGGACATACAGAGGTGGTAAATAGAAGAGTGGTACATCTACTCTAAGGATATTGTAGAAATCATCCTAATTTATGGGATGAGAATTTTCCTTATGTACAACATGCCTATAATCATACCATGCATTATTCTACTTAGAAAACTCCTTTTGAAGTATGTTTAGTGTATTTTCCTAAATCACCTATGGAATTTTATTTCAGAGAGGCAAGTAAAGAGGATGGATAGAATGATACATATAAATCTCAAAGGTTCATTCAGATAATCTACCAGATACACCAAGTAGTGCAGGAAACGTTGGAGAAAATCCAAGATAAATACAAGGAGAGACATGAAAAACATAGGATATATCATCAGTTCGAAGTCAGTGATAAAGTATGGTTACATATCAAAAAGGATAAAATGAAGGGTGAAGGTAAAAATCTAATGCCAATCCATTATGTTCCATTAAATATCTTGGAGAAGATTGGTACTAATTCCTTTAGTTTAGATCTACCATCCTACATGCAAATGTATTCAATGGTAAATGTTGAGAATTTGAAGCTTTATGAGCCTCCTATGATTATGGATGAAGAGGAAAGTATTCAAGTTCCAACAATTGATCATTTTTCTCCAGAGTATTTCAACGAGCTACAAGAAGATGTTATTGCTCAAAGAAGAATCAAGACTTCACAATGAGGTTATGTGGAATATCTTCGAGTTGGTATTAAATGGGTGTGTGGAGTTAAATATATCTATTATTAATTCCTAACATTAAATTATCAACCGTGGCTCGTAATATTCGAGGTGCAAGAACAATATGTGCAAGATTGTAGTTTATTCTAACCTAATCTAAGGTCGTCAAATAGACTTCAATGCAATAAACAAAACAAGAAACCGGAAAATGAATTCAATTGATAGGAAACAAACTATCACCTTAGGTTGAAACCCATTACAAGAAAGCCATATCTCATGAGTTAGGAATTTAATATTCTTTTTGTGATTGAAGCTATGGTAAATGAAAGTACAAGAATCCAAAGTATAGGAAATAAAACCAACTGCAGGAAAAAAAGGGAAGTAGACTACTAGAAAACCAAATTAAAGCAAACTAGGTAAAGAAAAACATAATCAAACAATTAGGCAAAGGAATCTAAATTCAAACTATACAAATGACTTGTCCTAAAAAATATACACCCAAGAGTGGAATGCGAATTTATGGATATGGGTCGTGAAGTGTTGAAAACAAAACTCATAAATCAAGCGTGGAGTGCATGAACAAAGGACAATGCAAGAACATAATGTAGTGTAGGAACATAGTGCAGTGTAGGAAGATAATGCAATGCAAGAACAATGTGTAGGAACAAAGCATAGGAAGAGAACACAGTGAAGGAATGCTGAGTGTGTTAGTGCAGGATTGTTGTGTATGCTAGTGCAGGAATGGTGAGTGTGTTGGTGCAGGAATGTTGAGTGCATGAATAGAATGCAATTTGAAACAATAAATGGAGTTGACACATTATGATGAGATGTTTTAAACATAGGTGTACCAATATGAGATTAATTTAGTGAATCAAACACATCACAATAGGAAAACTAATCTACATAAATCAAATTCCAATTATCTTAGATGAAATCAAAACAAAAACTAGAAATGAAATCTACAAACAGAAATGTAAAATACTAATCTAAATACAAACATAAAAAGTTCATACCAAAGGATGGGGGCCCTCCAAAATTGTCATGCACTCTGGAAGAGATACACAGTACTAAAGAATGTTCTACGCCATGTACATGAACATAAACTTTTTTATTTCATCAAATTCGGGAAATTACAAGTCTCTTAGAGTCTTGGCATTGTCATGATAACACTCTGACCTCCATTACAAAAGAATGCCGATAATGATAATGGTTCTCTCTCACATCCCTATGAAGATTATTTGTACATGAAATCCATGGAGGAATGGATAAAACCAAACCCCCAAACTCAGAAAAACGAATTTGATAATTTAGGCAAAAATCACACAATCTGAGTTTTACAGTGATTTGGGCAATTTCGAGTTAGAGATCCACCCATATCTTCCAAACTAATTCGAATTTTGAAAAAGTACTTGAATGTTACTCAATTTTCCACCTTATAGACAAAACCCATATCTTAGAATTTTGAGATCTATCTTCATCTGTACGAAAATCGAGGCATACGTTGGTAGTATGAAATTTTTACTAATTTTTACAGAATCGTTCCCCCTGAGTTGGAGGTCCACAAGTGTGATCTGGGTGAATTCTAACACACCTTTCTTCATGTCAACGTCTCTTTGGAAAAAATCCATGTTCNAAGGAAAAATAAGTCAAATGTAAGAAGACCTAATAGAAGCTTCCACTTCTAGAAGGATCTTCCTCTAGATTGTTCTTTTGGATAGACATATTTAGTATAAATAGGAGTAGAGGGTGTGAGAATTTTTGTCTTGTATATTATTGTAATAGAGCTCTACTCTGCTAGAGGTTTCCCCCTCAAAGAGGCAAGTGAAATTTTCTCTCAGTAATCAAAGTGCTCTTTCTGGTGTTATTCTGGTATTATTGTGACTGTGTTGTTCTATTTATATCATTGTTTATCTGCCATTTCTAGCTAATTATTTATCTTATGCATACTATTTTATATCTAGAATATTACAGAAAGGAAAATGCAAGAGTAAGAAGTCAGCTATAGTAAAGCAAGTTGAAGACAAACTTACATTTTCCCAACTATAAGAAAAAGAGGCATGAGGAATCATAATGTTGGAAGTTGCATCTAGAATTATGACCAAAAGGAAGAAAAGGTATCTATCAAATCTAATTCTTCAATTCAATCCACCCAATTGAAAAGTGATACAGATCAAAAGAAGTTAAGAGAGACTTTCCATGTCAAAGTTATAGTCTAGCATACAAAGATGGATAATTTGTTTGAAAATGGATCTCAAGTTAACTTAATATCTTAAGCAATTGTTAAGAATATAGGTTTGGAAATGACACCTCACAAAATTCCATATCCATTAGGTTGGGTGTGTGAAGATGCTAAGTTGTAGGTGATGAAAAAGTGTAAGAATAGATTTGCAATTATAGATAATTTCTATGACAAGGTTGAGTTAGGTGTTGTGCCTCTTGACATTTGCGACCTTCTCTTGGGTAGTCCATATCTATTTGAAAGGAAGTACATATTCTACCATGAAGAGAATAAAAATCATCTTTTCAAGAACTAGTTTGAGTATATTGTCAGAGGGCATTGTATCAAAACTAATATTTCTTTAGTGAGCACATGGAAAACAAAGAGACTCATGAGCGCAAGTAAATATTTTGTTCTCATGATAGTGAAACAAAAATAAGAAGACATAACAGATGCTTTATCAGGTTGTGATTCAGATCATAAACAAGAGTTGGTCAAAATCATATCTAGCTATGATGAGTTATTTCAGAAACCTATAGGGTTTCCTCCTAAGAGGGAGGTTGAACAAAAAATATATTTGCAACAAGATGCTCCTCTTCCTAATATTGGAATGTATAGGTCATCAGTGATCGAGAATGCAAAAATAAAGAAGCAAGTTCAGGAGTTGCTCGATAAAGGAATAATCATACCAAGCTCTTCTCCGTGTGGTTCTTCTATTGTATTAGTTCCAAATAAATATAGCATGTGGAGGATGTGTATTGATTTTTGAGCACTAAATAAGATTACAATAAAGAATATTTATCCTCTTCCTAGAATTGATGGCTTATTGGATCAATTAAATAATGTTGTGTATTTCACTAAATTGGACTTGAGAAGTGATTGCCATCATATCAGAATTCCAGAAAGTGACATGGAAAATTTGTTTCAAGACAAAGCAGGGTTTGTTTGAATGGTTAGTTATGCCATTTGGTTTATTCAATGCACCTGTGACATTCATGAGGGTAATGAATGATGTATTCATGAATTACATATATGATTTTATTATCATCTATTTAGATGATATATTCATCTTTATTCAAAGATGTGAAGATCATATCAAGCATGTCAAAACAATCTTTGAACTCTAAAAAAAGGAGAAGTTGTATATCAAAATGTCTAAATGTGAATTTGACAAAACTTCTCTAGTATGTTTGGGTTACATTGTAGGGAATGGTAAAATAAAGATAGACCCTTCAAAAGCAGAAGTCATTGTGTAATGGCCCAAGGCAACTACTGTCACAATAGTAAGGATCTTTATATGAGTAGTATAATACTGGAGAAAAATCATTGCTAATTTCTCTTACATAGAAGATCCTTTGCATGCATTAACAAGTGTTAAACAAGTATTTCAATGGGGAGGCAAGCAACATAAATCCTTTGAGACATTGAAGGGAAATATAAGCATCGCACCAGTTTTGGCTCTACCAGATCTACATCAACCATTTGAGATTCAAACCAATGCAAGAAGATATGCCATGGGAGCAGTCTTGATTGAACTAGGTAAACCTATATGTTATAATTTTGAGATTTTTACTCAGGATGTGATTAACTATCCAACATATGATAAGGAATTGTATGCATTGGTACAAAGTGTGAAGTAATAGAATAATTACTTAATGGGAAAGGAGACAATAATTCATACATATCATCAACCATTACATCGTTTGCAATCAAAGACCAAGCTGCAAAATTCATGACATTTAAGGTGGATGGGATTCTTACAACAATTTCATTTGGTAATTAGTTGTAAGAAATGTATTCATAATAATTTTGCAGATATGTTGTGAAGACTAGTGATTAATGCATCGACACTACAAAGGTATAATCATTTAGCGCATGAAAGTTATGATGGACAATATGTTAAGGATGATAATTTTAAATATGTATATGATGCATTAACTCTTGGAAGTCAACAGTTAGATTATTATATCCATGAAAATTTGTTATATCATCTTGGAAATATTTGTATACCCAGGGACTAAAGAGTAAATGTAATTCGAGAAGCTCATACATCTCTCCTTTCTTGACATTTTGGGGTTGGTAAGACAGTAGCACAGTTGCATAGATATTGTTATTGGCCTCGAATGAATGAAATAATTTCCAATTATATCAAACGATGTGTTATGTGTTCCACAAGCAATCCTAGCAACAGAAAGTTTGGGTTATATACGTTGCTTCCAGTACCTTCTTAGCCATGGGAAAGTATCTCCATGGATTTTGTAGGGGGTTTTTTTATTTTCAGGACACGTCGTGATTATATATATGTCATTGTGGATAGGTTCAATAAGATGTGTATTCTACTGCCATGCAAGAAACAGGTCACATATGAATAGACAACACATATGTTCTTTGATAATGTTTGGGTTGATTTTGGGTTGCCTACATTTATTACATCAGATCGAGACTCTCGATTTTTGGGAAATTTTTGGTCTCATTTATGGGAGTTCATGGACAATAAGTTAAATAAGAGAACAAATTTTCATCCATGAATAGATGGACATACAGAGGTGGTAAATAGAAGAGTGGTACATCTACTCTAAGGATATTGTAGAAATCATCCTAATTTATGGGATGAGAATTTTCCTTATGTACAACATGCCTATAATCATACCATGCATTATTCTACTTAGAAAACTCCTTTTGAAGTATGTTTAGTGTATTTTCCTAAATCACCTATGGAATTTTATTTCAGAGAGGCAAGTAAAGAGGATGGATAGAATGATACATATAAATCTCAAAGGTTCATTCAGATAATCTACCAGATACACCAAGTAGTGCAGGAAACGTTGGAGAAAATCCAAGATAAATACAAGGAGAGACATGAAAAACATAGGATATATCATCAGTTCGAAGTCAGTGATAAAGTATGGTTACATATCAAAAAGGATAAAATGAAGGGTGAAGGTAAAAATCTAATGCCAATCCATTATGTTCCATTAAATATCTTGGAGAAGATTGGTACTAATTCCTTTAGTTTAGATCTACCATCCTACATGCAAATGTATTCAATGGTAAATGTTGAGAATTTGAAGCTTTATGAGCCTCCTATGATTATGGATGAAGAGGAAAGTATTCAAGTTCCAACAATTGATCATTTTTCTCCAGAGTATTTCAACGAGCTACAAGAAGATGTTATTGCTCAAAGAAGAATCAAGACTTCACAATGAGGTTATGTGGAATATCTTCGAGTTGGTATTAAATGGGTGTGTGGAGTTAAATATATCTATTATTAATTCCTAACATTAAATTATCAACCGTGGCTCGTAATATTCGAGGTGCAAGAACAATATGTGCAAGATTGTAGTTTATTCTAACCTAATCTAAGGTCGTCAAATAGACTTCAATGCAATAAACAAAACAAGAAACCGGAAAATGAATTCAATTGATAGGAAACAAACTATCACCTTAGGTTGAAACCCATTACAAGAAAGCCATATCTCATGAGTTAGGAATTTAATATTCTTTTTGTGATTGAAGCTATGGTAAATGAAAGTACAAGAATCCAAAGTATAGGAAATAAAACCAACTGCAGGAAAAAAAGGGAAGTAGACTACTAGAAAACCAAATTAAAGCAAACTAGGTAAAGAAAAACATAATCAAACAATTAGGCAAAGGAATCTAAATTCAAACTATACAAATGACTTGTCCTAAAAAATATACACCCAAGAGTGGAATGCGAATTTATGGATATGGGTCGTGAAGTGTTGAAAACAAAACTCATAAATCAAGCGTGGAGTGCATGAACAAAGGACAATGCAAGAACATAATGTAGTGTAGGAACATAGTGCAGTGTAGGAAGATAATGCAATGCAAGAACAATGTGTAGGAACAAAGCATAGGAAGAGAACACAGTGAAGGAATGCTGAGTGTGTTAGTGCAGGATTGTTGTGTATGCTAGTGCAGGAATGGTGAGTGTGTTGGTGCAGGAATGTTGAGTGCATGAATAGAATGCAATTTGAAACAATAAATGGAGTTGACACATTATGATGAGATGTTTTAAACATAGGTGTACCAATATGAGATTAATTTAGTGAATCAAACACATCACAATAGGAAAACTAATCTACATAAATCAAATTCCAATTATCTTAGATGAAATCAAAACAAAAACTAGAAATGAAATCTACAAACAGAAATGTAAAATACTAATCTAAATACAAACATAAAAAGTTCATACCAAAGGATGGGGGCCCTCCAAAATTGTCATGCACTCTGGAAGAGATACACAGTACTAAAGAATGTTCTACGCCATGTACATGAACATAAACTTTTTTATTTCATCAAATTCGGGAAATTACAAGTCTCTTAGAGTCTTGGCATTGTCATGATAACACTCTGACCTCCATTACAAAAGAATGCCGATAATGATAATGGTTCTCTCTCACATCCCTATGAAGATTATTTGTACATGAAATCCATGGAGGAATGGATAAAACCAAACCCCCAAACTCAGAAAAACGAATTTGATAATTTAGGCAAAAATCACACAATCTGAGTTTTACAGTGATTTGGGCAATTTCGAGTTAGAGATCCACCCATATCTTCCAAACTAATTCGAATTTTGAAAAAGTACTTGAATGTTACTCAATTTTCCACCTTATAGACAAAACCCATATCTTAGAATTTTGAGATCTATCTTCATCTGTACGAAAATCGAGGCATACGTTGGTAGTATGAAATTTTTACTAATTTTTACAGAATCGTTCCCCCTGAGTTGGAGGTCCACAAGTGTGATCTGGGTGAATTCTAACACACCTTTCTTCATGTCAACGTCTCTTTGGAAAAAATCCATGTTCCTTATTTTCCTCTAGAAGAGTGCCAATATTTCGAAATATAATCTGGTATCGGATGCATGTAAAGTGTGATGGTACCGGATAACTGTAGAATGTTTTGGTACCGGATTTAGTACAAGAATAGTGCAGGAACTTGTTTCTTGGACATAGAAATATAGGATTAAACCATCATCAACAAAATCATGTTAAAACATCTTTAATCACTTAAAAAGACAAGAAAACAACAATAATTAACCATAAGGAAGAATGGATGTATTTAGTGATAAGTGACATAATAATGGTTCTAAAATGTATCAAGAGTGTGGGAATATGGCTTATGAGTGAAGGTTTTACATGGTATAAAATATGGCATATTTGGAGCTCAACATGGTAAAACCAAGTAAAGAAAAATGGATGGAGATTGGAAGGGCGAGGGAGATTTACCCTCACTTAGTTATGAATAATCAAAAATTTTGGTGGTCCTAAAGGCTTCCAATGGGGAGGAATGATTCAAGTGGATTTGGAATGCTCATAGAAGTCCAGGAGAATCTGGAATGCTCACATAGGTCTAGAAGGATTAAAAAATGCTTAAAATCAAACTGTCCCAAATGCTCTAGAAAATGACATCAATGTGTAGATCTCAACAATATCTTTCCAAAGGTGCAAAAACCGCCTCAAGTGGATTTTGTATGCAAAATGTATGGTCGATCAAAGTTCAAGTCAACCAGGGAAAAATGTCATAGTCAAAGTGATCCAGATTATTTTCGGCACGAAATGAGAGCGGAGATATAATAAAGAAATGCACAGAGATATCGCGTATATCCAGTAATATAACAAAAATATATCAGAGATGCAACCATAA
>JZKD02S1846493.1:62770-87205 GCA_000966675.3 Picea glauca | reverse complement strand
ATAGGGAGTGTAGAAGTCCAGTTACGGAAAGTTATCTGGGACCCCCCTCTAACACAGGGGCTAAACACGAGGTCGCGTAAGGAAAGGTAGCGAAGATAACCCCTCCAAAGCTGGACCAAGCGTAGTGGAGAACACATATCGAGGATTTGTTGAGGGATTCCGTCGTTTTCATTTTCCATGGAGCTTCATGGGTCTTGAATCTGTTCAAGGTCCTCAGTTGTCTTCCGTACCATTTTCTCTCGATACCCTTGACAGGTTTTGGGCTTGATACCCTGCTCATTGTGGTCTACCCAACTATCGACTGTACCCGCCTGGTGACTGTTCACGTGCTGGAAAACTAGTTGCCAATATTTTCTAGGGACATACATGGGTGACTGCGGGGGTATACCGCGGTACCTAGGACAGACATTGGGCCACGCTTTGTAGAGTATATTCATAGGGTGCTTTTGTATTCGAGTTTCACTTGCACCGGTAAGTTGCTCTAGTGTTGGTTGTTGTAACTGTTCTTCCAGATAGTTAGTCTTTGCTTGTCTTATCTCATAGGGGCTTATTTTAGTGTGTGTTATTGTTTATTCATGTAGAATACCTTAGCGTTTCGTGAATATTCTCACAAAGTGGAGGGTTCAGAGCTCCGCCGGTCACGAAGGCTTCTGGGCCTGCCGCCAGTTATACTGGAGCCACCCCCGCCACCATTGAGGCAGATGCTAGACCAACGAGGGTCTTTCGAAGAAACCGAGTTTCAAACCATTGAGCCTGAACAACTCCCGGAGTAATCAACCACCAATCTTGGATCGGTTGAAACCTCAAACACTTACACTTGGCCGGACATTATTGTGCCAATTCAATTTTACGAACGCCTGTCAGTGCCTAACCCAGTTATGGAACCAAACTCTGTTACTTCCTCTGGGACTTCTTCCAGTCTCATCACCGTTGCAACCATAGGAGAAGCTTCTCCTAACTTGCCTTTGTCGGTGGTCCGGGCCACCATGGTCTCAGCCGCAACTACGTCGCACAGTGGACCGACCCCATCTATCGCGACAGCCACACCCCCTTACACACCTAGTGTGACAGGCCCTCCATTTTCATACGGTATGCCTAGTTCAGGTACAAGTCCTGTACTCACTTCCTCCACTTTATAGACTTTGGGTCTGGGGGCAGGGAGCTCTAAGGATCCTTTGC
Organism: Picea glauca; assembly: GCA_000966675.3. NCBI lineage: Eukaryota > Viridiplantae > Streptophyta > Pinopsida > Pinales > Pinaceae > Picea > Picea glauca. Next base: position 86,026 of record JZKD02S1846493.1, on the reverse strand, counting down.
AAGGTCAACTTGGGGGCATTCCTGTCCCTTTCAATGATTTTCCTTACGCTGGAGTTCATATCCCTCCTTTGTCCCCTTCGCTCAGTGGATTGCATCAGCAGTCCGTCGGGCCGCCTGCACACATGAGTTCATTTGGAGCTGGAAGTCAAGGAAAACCTGCGCAAACTCTACCGGTAGGTTCGTCACCGTTTATTCGGAACAGGACGTTTGGTAATAACACTTTCGCATCCACTACTTTCCCATCTGGGGGCACACCCATTTTTGGACAATCTACTCCGACACAGGGTACTATTCCTGCGCCGGGGGCACATATACCAGGACCTTGGAACTCAACACAAGGATCCATTCCATCCTCTAGAATGTCGTTCTAGGGTAATTCTTTACACAACCAATGGAACCCCGGACAAACTTCTATGCCTCTTCCATCAGGACTGGAATGGGATAATCCATCCCAAAGTCTGTCAAACCGGATGAACTCCCAACATCCTATGTCCTTCATGGGGAATCAACCAATGATGTCTCCTCAGATGCAAAAACCTTATGCTGGTCAGGGCCATGGTTTCTACCAGAACCCGAGCCAGCAGCCAAACTTTTCCTGGCAACCTGGTGCCAGTCACACTCGAGGACCCTTTTATCCCAGCTATCAACAACAACCTAAGCTACCATTCTTGGCGACGTTACACTTGCCAGATTTGACACAGTTGTTAAATGATCCTATATTTCATGATCCACGTTGGCCTCCTATGCTGACGAAGTTGCCTTCGGACATTCCAAAGTTCGAGGCCAAGCCTAACAAATATCCAGGTGATCACGTGACTACTTTCCACCTTTGGTGTTCATCTAACTCACTGAAAGATGACTCCGTCCAGTTGCAATTATTTAAACGCACTCTTATTGGGAGTGTCGTGAAATGGTACATTGAGCTTGATTGTTCATGATACTCTTATTTTGGTGAACTGACGATGGCCTTCCTTAACCATTTCCAGTTACCTGTGAGAGACGACGCCGACACAGAGTTGCTAGCCAATTTTGAGCAGACGACAGCGGACCATACCTCGGATCATATCCGAGAGTGGCGATGCCAAAAGAGTCTTATCAAGGTACCCGTCCCACCAGCATTTCTGCTTGAGTGGTTCCTTAAGTCTTTAGTTCCACAGTTATCCAAAGAAATCGCAACTTCAGGGGTTTTCTCCGAGGAGGATGCCATCATGAGGGCTCAATAGTTTGAGCTTATCTATTCTCAATCTGGTCTATTGTACAACATCCTGCCGAATGCACCACGATCGATACTGGATAAAACCAGACAGAGAGCCGGACCACATGCTGATGGTATCGTTGGTTCGGCACAAACTAAGCCCACTGAGCAATTGACAAAACAATTGCAACAATTATCTATACAACACTCAGCGGCCAGCCAGACTACTTCTTTGGCTGCTCCTCCTACCCAAACATCAGAAGTACACTGTTAATGGTCCTTAATCTATGCAAAAAAAAAATGTCGATTGTCTGAAGGGTTTATGCCACCCGACATATGCCCTTTTTATTACTCACCCGCGAGCCTGTTCCTATCTAATTCATTGTTGTTATTGGTCTTTAACTCTGCCAATGTATGAGTCTGGTATCTCTGCATTTTCTTCTTTTTCTTTCATTCTTTGCATCTTGGTTCTCCCGCTGCGTGTTGTTGCTACGCTCTGCTGTATGGGGTGTATCTCTGGGTGATTTGGAGGAGGTTACCGATGGGTTCCCGACCCTCTATTCACTGAGTTCCAGGATAATTCTCTGCGAGNGATAAACACGAGGTCGTGTAAGGAAAGGTAGCGGAGATAACCCCTCCAAAGCTGGACCAAGCGTAGTGGAGAACACATATCGAGGATTTGTTGAGGGATTCCGTCGTTTGCATTTTCCATGGAGCTTCATGGGTCTTGAATCTGTTCAAGGTCCTCAGTTGTCTTCCGGACAATTTTCTCTCGATACCCTTGATAGGTTTTGGGCTTGATACCCTGCTCATTTTGGTCTACCCAACTATCGATTGTACCCGCCTGGTGACTGTTCACGTGCTGGAAAACTAGTTGCCAATATTTTCTAGGGACATACATGGGTGACTGCGGGGGTATACCGCGGTACCTAGGACAGACATTGGGCCACACTTTGCAGAGTATACCCATAGGGTGCTTTTGTATTCGAGTTTCACTTGCACCGGTAAGTTTCTCTAGTGTTGGTTGTTGTAACTGTTCTTCCAGATAGTTAGTCTTTGCTTGTCTTATCTCATAGGGGCTTCTTTTAGTGTGTGTTATTGTTTATTCATGTAGAATACCTTAGAGTTTCGTGAATATTCTCACAAAGTGGAGGGTTCAGAGCTCCGCCGGTCACGAAGGCTTCTCGGCCTGCCGCCAGTTATACTGGAGCCACCCCCGCCACCATTGAGGCAGAGGCTAGACCAACGAGGGTCTTTCGAAGAAACCGAGTTTCAAACCATTGAGCCTGAACAACTCCCGAAGTAATCAACCACCAATCTTGGATCGATTGAAACCTCAAACACTTACACTTGGCCGGACATTATTGTGCCAATTCAATTTTACGAACGCCTGTCAGTGCCTAACCAAGTTATGGAACCAAACTCTGTTACTTCCTCTGGGACTTCTTCCAGTCCCATCACCGTTGCAACCATAGGACAAGCTTCTCCTAACTTGCCTTTGTCGGTGGTCTGGGCCACCATGGTCTCAGTTGCAACTACGTCGCACAGTGGACCGACCCCATCTATCGTGGCAGCCACACCCCCTTACACACCTAGTGTAACAGGCCCTCCATTTTCATACGGTATGCCTAGTTCAGGTACAAGTCCTGTACTCACTTCCTCCACTTTATAGACTTTGGGTCTGGGGGCAGGGAGCTCTAACGCTCCTTTGCAAGGTCAACTTGGGGGCATTCCTGTCCCTTTCAATGCTTTTCCTTATGCTGGAGTTCATATCCCTCCTTTGTCCCCTTCGCTCAGTGGATTGCATCAGCAGTCCATCGGGCCGCCTGCACACATGAGTTCATTTGGAGATGGAATTCAAGGAACACCTGCGCAAACTCTGCCGGTAGGTTCGTCACCGTTTATTTGGAACAGGACGTTTGGTAATAACACTTTCGCATCCACTACTTTCCCATCTGGGGGCACACCCATTTTTGGACAATCTACTCCGACACAGGGTACTATTCCTGCGCCGGGGGCACATATACCAGGACCTTGGAACTCAACACAAGGATCCATTCCATCCTCTAGAATGTCGTTCTAGGGTAATTCTTTACACAACCAATGGAACCCCGGACAAACTTCTATGCCTCTTCCATCAGGACTGGAATGGGATAATCCATCCCAAAGTCTGTCAAACCGGATGAACTCCCAACATCCTATGTCCTTCATGGGGAATCAACCAATGATGTCTCCTCAGATGCAAAAACCTTATGCTGGTCAGGGCCATGGTTTCTACCAGAACCCGAGCCAGCAGCCAAACTTTTCCTGGCAACCTGGTGCCAGTCACACTCGAGGACCCTTTTATCCCAGCTATCAACAACAACCTAAGCTACCATTCTTGGCGACGTTACACTTGCCAGATTTGACACAGTTGTTAAATGATCCTATATTTCATGATCCACGTTGGCCTCCTATGCTGACGAAGTTGCCTTCGGACATTCCAAAGTTCGAGGCCAAGCCTAACAAATATCCAGGTGATCACGTGACTACTTTCCACCTTTGGTGTTCATCTAACTCACTGAAAGATGACTCCGTCCAGTTGCAATTATTTAAACGCACTCTTATTGGGAGTGTCGTGAAATGGTACATTGAGCTTGATTGTTCATGATACTCTTATTTTGGTGAACTGACGATGGCCTTCCTTAACCATTTCCAGTTACCTGTGAGAGACGACGCCGACACAGAGTTGCTAGCCAATTTTGAGCAGACGACAGCGGACCATACCTCGGATCATATCCGAGAGTGGCGATGCCAAAAGAGTCTTATCAAGGTACCCGTCCCACCAGCATTTCTGCTTGAGTGGTTCCTTAAGTCTTTAGTTCCACAGTTATCCAAAGAAATCGCAACTTCAGGGGTTTTCTCCGAGGAGGATGCCATCATGAGGGCTCAATAGTTTGAGCTTATCTATTCTCAATCTGGTCTATTGTACAACATCCTGCCGAATGCACCACGATCGATACTGGATAAAACCAGACAGAGAGCCGGACCACATGCTGATGGTATCGTTGGTTCGGCACAAACTAAGCCCACTGAGCAATTGACAAAACAATTGCAACAATTATCTATACAACACTCAGCGGCCAGCCAGACTACTTCTTTGGCTGCTCCTCCTACCCAAACATCAGAAGTACACTGTTAATGGTCCTTAATCTATGCAAAAAAAAAATGTCGATTGTCTGAAGGGTTTATGCCACCCGACATATGCCCTTTTTATTACTCACCCGCGAGCCTGTTCCTATCTAATTCATTGTTGTTATTGGTCTTTAACTCTGCCAATGTATGAGTCTGGTATCTCTGCATTTTCTTCTTTTTCTTTCATTCTTTGCATCTTGGTTCTCCCGCTGCGTGTTGTTGCTACGCTCTGCTGTATGGGGTGTATCTCTGGGTGATTTGGAGGAGGTTACCGATGGGTTCCCGACCCTCTATTCACTGAGTTCCAGGATAATTCTCTGCGAGCGAGTGGATGTTTCCAGTGCAGGCTAAGCGACCATTTTTAAAACAAAATGATAGAGGTCTGTGGAAGTAGATAATTCCACTGCTACCCACGTTTTAGGAGATTCCTTTACCTTACCTTTTACCATCCTTACCCTGCGTTAAATTTTGGACTGAGAGATCCCTTTCCTTACCACTGGCGGTTGTGTGTCCCTGTTTACCTGCCACGCACGTCACTCTGAGCTGGACAGCAGTGCATTCTGGGAGTGCATCCATGTACCTGCTGGTAGTTTTTCATGGTTATTCCTTGCATAGGTAGTGGTCTGTGTTTTAATTAAACATAGTTTAATGATATCCCATCTCTGAACGCACGGTGTGCTATTTTCTCTGCAGCATTAATTAATTAATTAGTTGCAGTTATAGGGTTACCTTCCGACACTATATGGTTACATTTTATGTATATCGCATGCTCAGGTCGTGTAAGGACCGATTAATAATGATAGAACCCTTATGTGTTGTTAAATAATTTTTTCTTTTCGCTTCCTCCACATTGACAGTGTTAAAATCATAACAACGTATTCTTTTTAATGTAAATTTTATTGTCATTCAATGGTTGGGTTATTGCAAAAAGCATGTAAGATATGGGTGCCAGCTGTACTGTTGATTTGGTATGGTAATTGATGGTTAAAAATGGTGTAGTAATGGTCACGCTGCTGTAGGAATTAGGTTGAATATATACGGGTAACCATATTTCAATTAAACTAAATAGAGCGTTAGCGTAGACCAACAGAAATGAAATTTGTTGTTATCGATTGCACTGTCCCCTTCTTTTTTATATATAATTTGAAATGTCGATTGTCTTAGGGTAAATTATTAAATTTAAATTTATTGGTAACATACCAACAATGCCGTGATTATTAATTTATTTCCAAGTCATTAAATGTAAAGCGTGAAGTTGATATTTTAAGTTGAAAGTTATTGATAATATGCCCTTTTTAATTATGATGTTATTCCTATATATTGACACCTTTAATTATTTTTTATCGCTAATTATTATCATTTTTAATATTGATAGTTAGTCATTTCCAAATATTGCCCTTTTTAATGTTGTCATTCTATGGTTTATTATTTTATAGATTGCCACTTTTAATTAAGAGGTATATTGTTATTTTCAAATGATGTTACCTATAATTATGATGTTATTTTAATGCATTATTAATGAACCTTATGATCTTTGATGACATCGCATTGTGAGCTCCTCATGTTTAATTGAGGCTCTTTATCTTGTAAGGTCATTATAATTTTGGTGGTTGTAGCATATAGAGGTATTGTAGTGGTAAAATCATGGTCCGGATAGGTGATATAAATGAAAGATAGTTAATATTTCATGACAGTGCTATTAAAATTTTTATGGTTGTTAATAGCATATATGGTGCAATAACCTCGAATTACGCCCAATAAATTACTCTGAGTTAGTAATGAGGGTAGTTGTTCATTTAAGCAATGTTGAGATTGGGCTTCGTTGTCGGAGTCCTTTAGTCATGCGCCTTCCGTAAGGGGCGTAATCGCCCTTCTTGTTTATGTTGTACTTGATAGTATTCGGTTGGTTTCTTGGTCGATTGTGTTGGGAAGGGTATAGACACCTCCTTGTAGCCTTAGCATATATGTCTGTGTGTGTGATTTTTTTGCGTAAAGAATCCAGTGCCGTATCAAGAGTCTCGGGCCCTTTAAAGGCAGGGTTTCAACTCTTGTGACACACCTGATAAATATTTATTAGTTTATGCCTGAGCAGTCGACCAGGAGCCTGTCTAATATTCTTTCGAGAAGACATAAGACTAAAATCCCTGCTTTTCTGTGCAGAAATAGTAAACTCTATTGTTGGATTCTTCCATCTGTGACTGTACTGTACTTAACACCTGGTGTCATTTTTTGCATATAGCTGCTAGTTGTATGCCTTATGTCTAGGGGCATTTATTGCTTGATGTCACTGTGATTTGTCGAGGTCATCTTGTTGTGTTCGTCTTGCTTGCATCTTGTTCTAGGTTGGGTTACTAGTTTCTGCCTGAGCAGTCGGCTAGGAGCCTGTCTAATCTTCTTTCGAGAAGACATAAGACTAAAAGCCCTACTTTCCTGTGCAGAAATAGTAACCCTAACACCATGGATTATTCCCTTAGTGTTCTTACTGTGCACCCCTAGTATGTATTAATGTTTTTGTTATGCGCCTTATGCCTATGGTCGTATATTGCTGCAGTTACTCGTTGTGTGCCTTCAGTCTTCTTGTGCTGAACATCCTGGTTGCTTCTTGTTGGTTGTCGAGTGGCGACGTAGAGTCAAGTGTGTTTGTTACTTCTACACGTGCACACACACCTTAAACAACAACAACAACAAAAAAAAATTGCACCTGTTCTCAGATTTGTTGTCGTAACGAGGAGGTCGTTACAAAAATTATTTTTTGATTATGCTTCAAAAACAAGAAAATTTGAAACTATATTCTTTTCTTATTTTTTGAAGAAAAAAATTAAAAAAAATAAAGACAAGACAAGACCAAGAAATGACTCCTGGCCCACCACTAACCATGGGGAGTCACTGACAAAACCAAAGAAGGCAGATCAAAATAGATTCACAATATCATCCAAAAACCAAATAAAGAAAAACAAGAAATCTTTCGAAATAAAAGAAATATACACTGAAGTCAAACCTAGGCTACAAACTGCTATGACAGAGACCAGGGATAAATCAAGAAAACCCCTGAGAAGTGTGACTCCTGATAGGGAAGAGGATGAATGCCTCTTCTAAAAAAAATAAATTTCTCAACAGGCATGCTACTGACACTTAAACAACAAGCGTATGTACACAGGTTGTCCAAGGGAAGGGTGCGTATGCACACATGTAGGCCCACTACAGGCGGCATGCACCTTTGCAACTCCTCAAAAAATGAAAAACAAGTAGTCAAGCACAGGAAATGAGTACTGGTATTGATAGATAGAAACCCTTAAAGACACAGGAACTTACTTTTATAAAGAAGATGCAAGGAAAATTCAACAAAACAAAGATAATCTGAGGTCATATCTAAACTACGGACTGTAACAACAGAGACTAGGAATGGATCAAAAGACCCTTGAGAAGTATGAATTCTCATAGGGGAGAGGATGATTGCCTCTTCTTTAAAAAATATTTTCTAAACCCAAGCATGCTACTGACCCTTCAACAACCAGTGTATGTACATGGGTTGTCCAAAGGTATGGCACGTATATACACTCTTAGGCCTTGTATAGGTCGCATATACCTATGTGACTTTTTGAAAAAAGAAAAAATAGTCTAGCAATCAAAGCAGGGAGTACTAGTATGGAAGACCAAAATCCCTACAAACTCAGAATCTTGCAGAAACTCAGAAAAAAAGGTCATCAAACCAATTTAAAACACCAAAAAATTATCCCCCAAAACCCTAGATATTATCCCCAGTATGGTTGCCAATTCTGTTGTGGGTGGGAAAACCCCCTATGGACTAGCACTAAGGGTTCTGTAATGCATGCATAAATGACCATCTAAAGTCTCCTACTTTTTACCATCATCCCAACATAGACCCCATATTCATACATAAAACACAAGGATAAAAGGATCCGGTAACTCTACCTTTAACTTCCATGTTTGGTGTTGATCCATTTGCGTTCGGTAGATCCTTGACTACAAATCTCCTCCCAAAGCCAACCTACATTCACAAATAGACAAACAAAGAACTCCAAACATGCATCTTATATATGAATTAGTGGGTTATAGGTTCTAATAAAATATAATCAAAACTGAATATTTGAACACCTCATATGGCGGGACGGGAAAAGTACTTCTTTCTTATTAACCTCACAAAAGTAACTTACAATGGTGAGATCGTCCACTGCTCCTTGAACCTGGTCCTGGGATCCTCTTCAACTATGCACCAACCACTTCCACATATGCTTCTCCTCTTCAGTTCTCAAAAAATGGTTGCAAAAGATTGGGGAAAGGGGAATACAAAGCTTGACAAAGTTTCTTTGCTCTTATTTTATCCTTGTTTTGAAAGGTACCCCTATCTCTCCTTTTATAGGATAAAAGAGGGTAGTTACTCGTTTGAGTGACCGACTATGACTGGTCAAATGGTTTTGGAAATTACCTGGAAATGTGTATTTCGTCTGCAACTTTCTATTTTTTGTGATTTTGTCAATATACGTGGGATGTAATGGGTTAGCTAGTGTATATACATGGGAAACATTGGCGCAGGGCACATGTGCCTTCAAAAGGATAGGTTTTTAGAAGAGTTGTTCAATGTTAGCTTGACAAAAATTTCAAGTGAGATGGCTTGATGCCAGGTATGCATGTCTGGTGCAAATTAGGGTTATAACATCATAACAACAAGTGGTTTAATTTCTCCAACAATACTAAGAAGTGTCCTACCTCCTCCATATGTTGTATTTATATGCATCTTGTGCCTAGGTCTTTCCTACCCTCCTTGGGAATTTTTGCATCTTTACAAATCCCTAATTTTTAGGGGCTGCTAGTGGTCAAATCCCTCATTTTCCACTTGTAAAAATCAGTCTCGAGGAAACTCAAATCTGTTCCCACTCATGGAGTCATGGTCATATGTTTTTAAACTGGTTGTTCCATTTGTCTTCCAACGTTTAATTTATAAAAAGTTTGTCTTTTACATGTGTCACAATCAAAGAAGTTAGTTGGGAAAATCAAATCTCTACCCAACAATCATAAATAATTTATTACAATAATCAAATTCCAAATTTAGATTTTCCATAAATGGCAAATAATTTCCAAATCTGAATTTTCCAAAAATGGAAATTTATTCCCAAGTCCACTTAGACTTTAGTAAACTAACATTTTTGGGGATATTACAAAGGTAGATTACAATGAGTGGAAATTTGATCCGAATCAAATCCAGATCTCTCCTACCATCAGACACTTAAGGTGACCTCCTCTACAACTTGTGTGAGAGAACAACTTGGCTCTTCAAGCGTGACAACATTAATTGCCTTAATTAAAATTTAAATTTCAAAGGAAACATGAGAGGGTGATGCCTCTCCCTTCCTTGAATGTGCACGAACGTGCTAACCAGCTTGCACGTACTAAGGTGGAGTGATGCTCCTGCATCAAGATACATATCTGAATATTGATGCTCGAAAAAAAATGGAACAACCACGTTCCATCCAACCGTAGAAACAAAACAGCCACGATCACTTGTCGTGATCACCCCATAGCCTAACCATGACTCCATAAGGTCAAGATGAGTCACACTCCTTAGCCATTGTCACCTTCAACAGTTCAAAAAATGTTTTCCCTCACACGAGGTGTGCTCATAACATCAAAAAAATTCTCATTCCCAACATACTAAGAAACATCTTGCCTCCGACATTTGTTGTATTTATCTTATTCCTAGGACTTTCCATTCCTCTCCCTCATTGGGGAGATTCCCATCTTTACAAATCCTTGATTTCTAGGGGCTTCCAATTACAAAACTCCACTTCCAACACTTGTAAAAATCAGCTTTGAGTTAACTCAAACTTGTTCCCTACTCATAGAGTCATAGTCAACTATTTTTAACCTTGTTTTTCCATTTGTATTCCAACATTTAATTTATTAAAAAGTGTGTCTCATACAAGTGTCCATCAAAAGAGGACAGTTCGACAAGTCAAAAATTTTCCCAAAATTCATAAAAATAATAATTACATATTCCAAAACTCTAAATTTAGATTTTCTATAAATGGAAATTTATTTCTAAATTTGAATTTCCATAAATGGAATTTTTTTTATAAATTCAACTTGGAGTTTATTTTATAACAATTTGAGGATATCACATGTGTATCTTTTTCCATTTGCATAAATTATACCACTCTCTCCATATACCAAGGTTATGGTTCCTTTTGAAAGGCACACATAACACACATCCTGCGTGAAATGAATTCCTTCTGATCTCTTCCAAGATAGATTCATATCAACCTTAGCACACATAGATTCACCATGTCTGGCTTAGTTCCCTTGCCTTGATACCACTTGTTGTGAAGCATAAACATAAACTAAGATTCAATGGAAAATAAATAAAACCAACAACAAGAGATCACAACCAACACAATGAAAGCAATCACATAGTCAACAAAATGTTTACATGGAAAAACCATTTTAAGGGAAAAAACCCGTGAGGAAATGATAAACAATATTCTTAATATTCAATAGATAATTACATCAACCAAACACCATCTTCCAACCATCCTCTCACTCTCTTCCACGAACTACGCTACACTACATTGCTTACTCACTCCTCTATGGGTATGTTATATTTATAGGATCTATAAGATGATTAAACAAACTAGTTACAACCTGATCCACAAGTTACACAAGCTGATAATTGTAGTTTGCATGCATGCACATTCCATTTTTAGTTCATATGGTGTGCATGCATCCTCATGGGAAATTAGTTGGCAGTTTCAACACTTACATCGAGCTCGTCATCGAGTATGCACATCTACATAGGAGCACTAGCATGGACATACAATCCATCCATGTAAAACCTCACCCCTTTTTCTTCCAGTGATTCCACATGGGAAACAACCTTAACAATGATGGAAGCAAGGTTACAGGGAGGGTTAAAATATGTAGTGCTTTGAAGTAGTTGATAGAGAGACCCAACAGGTCACCAACTACACCATACTTAGCAACCGCTCGCTTCATATTTGCACTCAGAGGAAATTGATGAGGAAATTGATCTTGCAATCTACAGTTCTCTAATAAGTTATGATGGAAAAACAATCTATCATATACACAAAATCCACTCAATCTATCTACTCTCACCTACACTAAGCTAGGCTTCCATTTCCCTTGCATTTGAATTTCCCTCCTGAAAGAGAATTCCATCTCTGATACCATCTTGGGAAATGAGAGAGGGAGAGTAGAAAATGATCACACAAACTAAATATTGTGACTCCCTCTCTATTAATCAGTCAAATAGATTACAAATATAAATGCATGAGGCTTGTCAAGATAGAGATACTATATTGGACACAAAATCATTTGGTTGGGGGAATACCTCAACCACACTTGAATCAAGGAAGCTAATTAGTTGGAGAAAATCTCTCTAACCAACTAGGCCTCAACAACCTTCTAAAACCTAAGAGCATACTCCTTTTCTTAAAGACTAAAAACTCTACCAATTCATGACGTATAACTCAATAATTAAACATGAGCACACAATAAGACAAATAAGGAGTTACAATTCCCAATAGTTTTTACATTCCATACAATAATGGACACTATTTAAGTGATATTACGAGTTGAAGTATGTTTCTAGTGAAAAAAAATCCAACAAAATAAAGAAACATGAATTATGTATCATAGTAATTAACCCGTCCCTCAAACATGAACACAACAAAAAGATTAAATTAGGGACTATAAGGATAGGGAGAAAAAATGCATTTTAAGAGATTAAGACCAAATCAAAACCCAAATATAGCACAAATGGACAACTCTTTAGATGTTTGCAAGAGTACGATACAAAAAATATTAGGGATGTTGACCGATTGATGTGGAAAAGAGATAATTGGCGAAATAAATACAATCTTGATTTTTTTTACAATGAAGTGTTTTGTGGATCATCTAGCAATTCAATCATGTATATTGTGGAAATCAAAATGTGTTTCTTTTATCATAATTGTGAAGTTCGTTAAGTGTCAAGTTAAGTGTCAAGTTTTTCTAGAAAAATAGCTCTATAAATCAATCATTTTCCCTTTAAATATTTATTAAATATTTATGACATGGGAGTGCCATGGTCTAAATATCATTACATTACATGGATTTCATATCTCCCTATAAATACAATCTTTACAAGCATAATATCATCAATAAATACAATCTTTACAAGCATAATATCATCAAGAAAAATAAAAAGAAATGGCATTTTAAAATAAGAATGAAAATAGGCATGAGAAAAAATCTATACAAGCTTCATGTACCCATCTTATGCGAAAATAAATAACATAGGTAAAATGAATTTTATATGCACAAGTATATGAGATAAGCGAAACTTCCATACTCATGTTTATTTCTATACAAAGTTTTTTTGCTTTGCTTTCCATACAATGATCCTTATTGATGCATAGGAAGAAGCTTGGAATTTCAATTACAACACTATATTAAGATCAACAACACTTGCAAATAATATAATTGAATGAATTTTTTTTTTGTTATGTAGTTTTGTTGTGGAAAATCATGTATGATGAAATCGCACCACAATAGAAGTGATATTTTCCACACTACCATTAGCATAGACAATTTCAATCAGATTTTTTTATTGCAACTTTTGGATCTTCTATTGATTTTAGAAGAGAAATTGCATCCTTCATGAACAATCATAGAAAGAAGTAATGAAATAGGGTTTTGCGGCTTGCCTAGAACTAAGAATTAATAAAATATGAAATAATAATGTACATGAGGAAGTAACATTGGGAAAATATAAAAGGAAATTTCTTGAAATAGGACAAAGCATAGCATAGCATCGTAATACGCAACATTATGGATCATGAAAGCTAACCTCATTTGTGATTACATCCTATAATTCATTACTGGAAATTACAAAAAGATCAAAATCATTATCGATTATCACTTCGTGATAAAATTAAGCTTTTGAGTCTAATAATACTGAATTATGTACTTACACAAACACTTATTTTTCTTTTCAGTACAATATTTTCAAAACAATCATAAATTGTTGATCCTGTGTAAATTAGATTAAGACAATGATGGAATTTGTTTTCCTTTATTTTTTACATTATGAAATTCATACGAACAAATCATTAGTATTGGTTCATCTCAGTTTCTTTTTCAAGTAGCTTTTAGGCCTTTTCTTTCCTTATTCTAGTAAATTTCTATCCTAGCAAGTTTAATACCCCTAAGTAAGAGTAGTGTGCCTTAGTTATGCATTATTTGATGTTCAGATAATAATTTCGAAGCTAGTAAACTCCATACATATTTTTCCAATTTTATACATATTTATAATGTCTTCTACCCTGTGGGTCAACGACATTAGTGACAAATAATCCTTCTAAATACATTTTGTTTAAAGAAATTGTGTTCAAAACTTAATTTTTCCAATGGATTAAAAACAAATATATTCTAAATATAGTCACGAAAGCATCAAAGGGCTCACAATGACTCGTGATGGGACAAAAAACCTTCCAAAGTGTTCATGGGCATGAGCATTCAAACAAATTCTCAAATATTTGCAGCAACAACGACATTAAATCTACCAACTAAGAAAACACTATTAAATTCAACATAAGGATTTTAGATTTAGCACATAGAAATAAGTTAATAACCTTGATGCCATTGGGTAGAATAACTCGAAAAAAATCTTGAATGTCTGCAACAAAAATATGACATGACAATTACAAGATGAGAAAACATTATTAATAATAGCTTAATGGTTTTAGATTTAACGTATGATAAGATTTAAATTAAATAATTTAAATTTAACTTTCGAATTCTATGGGGAGGAGACAAGAGTTTATTTGAACTTGTTCAAGTAGGATGAAATGTTTGGGATGTGGTTGAAGTTTGAACCTCTATCAAACTTAGTTATGAGGAGCAGAACCTGATAAATTCGTTGTATTCATGTCCTTGTATTGTATTGGGGTGATAAATTCGTTGTATCCATGTCCTTATATTGTATTAGGGTCAATGATTTGGTTTGCACCCCTTGGTTATTTTTGCATTCTTTTATATAACACTTTCCTTGAATTACAATTCCAAGAAGGCTACCATTTTTTTAAGTATTTTTATTTTTATTTTTACTCGATTCATATTCTTGTTTAGTTTCCTGCAATGTACTTCCTCTATAATATCTTTCTATATACCTCCATGCATGATATATACTAGAGTTGAAAAGTATTCTCATACGAACTATTGATTTTAAAATATCCCTAGCAACCTCTAATATTCTCTTCCTTGAATATTCCAATGCTTTGATAAAAAAATTCTACATGTCCATGCACGAGACAACCTAGAGTTGGAAAACACTCTCATACAAAAAATTGATTTTAAAATATTCCTTCCAGCTCTCTAATTTTCTTGTGGGAAGAAGAGTTTAGTTCTTTGGGAATCCCTGACACATAGAATCAGTCAAGAGAAATGCACTACCTGAATCTTAGTTCAGTCATAAGATATTGTTTCAATAATCGATTGCCAAATGCTCCAGATACAACAAGAACACCTCCTACTCTTCCATGTGTTTCCAATCAAAATCACTCATCATTTAAAGCTACAAGGTAATGCCCCATATTTTGGCCTTAGACAATTAGAAAATTGTTGTTTACTCATGTTAGTAATTCAATGCTTAGTATTTGATCAGATTTAGTTCGACTAAGTTAGACATTTGAGTACATGATATTATTCTTACCGTTATATGCTCATAACCATGATGGTTCTCTGATTGTTTAAGCATGAAAGTTAAAACAAAGAATTTTGATACATGGATACGAGTTCAGGTTATCTTGTTGATGTATAATAGATGCAAGGAATGGTAAAAATAAACATACACTTCTTAATTGAAAGCCAATATAGATATGGATTCTTATATGATATTATGATAATATGCACGGATATGAGTTATTGGTAAACTAACCTACAGGTTGATGAGCTATGTGATAGCTAAATGACTATAGTGTTGAGGTAACTTGGATGTCGTAAACATAAAGAAGATAGCGTATGCTATAAGTTGTCTTATTATTTAATTTATGATTCAAAATATTTCTATGATCTGTGGTTATAAGTTGTCTTATTATTTAATTTATGATTCAAAATATTGCTATGATCTGTGGTAAGTGTGGTTTTGACAGGATGTACAACTTGCCAAGAGTGGTTGTTTGACGATGTGACTCTAAGAACAATAGTTGCACAATAGGGCTTGATGTAGGGTGTTGAGCCTAGTTCTATAAGGAGGGGTGAAGGTATTTCCAACCATTTATCCTCTGAAACCTAGAGTCTTGGGAGGGATGTGTGAAGTCACGCTCCCCTAGATGTGTGATGAAAACTACTAGTTGCCTATTGGGGAAGCTTGGTCGAGATGTATGACACGTCCGCACACGAGTTCTATCTGGAGTTAGGTCAATATAGTTGACGCTCCAACTTAGTCCAACAGAGGAAAGGATAGGATGGAAGATGGAAGTAGGTTAGGAAGGAAGGATGCTTTGATGTTAGTTGANTGATTTATTGATGAATTGGTGTAATTTAGTTCGTTTAGATTATTAAATGATGCCTTACTTGATTTGTTGTCCTACATGTCTTGGTGATCATATAGGAACTATGCACTAGAGGCAATGATTGTTTATCATTAGTACATATATGAGATATGTGTCTGGTAGCTATGCACACATACCCTACCCATGTACACTAGTATAAGTAATTAATGTATTAATTATTAAAATAAATTATTAACTATTTAATTGAATGTTTATTGAATATGTAAATTACATTGCAACCAAATATCTAGAAGCATTAAATACCTTCTTGACTTTGATAGATGGTGGGTATGATGAATTAAATGAGCATGGTGGGGTGTTATGTATATTTTGGGGAAAATTATCAAATAACATTTATTAGCTAGCATGAAAAGAAAGACTATTCATTTTATTTATTGTAGTTTAATGCAAGTCATTTCTATTTAGTTTTATTTTAATATTTTCCCAAAATATCTAGATAAGGGAGGTTGGTGGATAATAATGAGGGTGGTTGAGGAGACTTGGGGAAGGGTGTAAGGAAACTTGATAAATAGGGAGGAGAAGTGGTGAGGAAAGGATATTGGGAGGTTTGAGCATGATGAGAGGTTGTGAAATATTTGGAAGATATATTTCTTATGATGGTTTTCTTTGAGCATTGAGCCTTGTTGTTCTTGGATTCACAAGCACAGAGGGCCAAGAAACTGAAAGGTTTCTTGGAGCTAGGAAGTCGGCTAGGCTCCTAGCTGGCAAGGAAGATTCTGTTGTTTCACTCTGGGAAAGTGGGAAAAGAATGCTTGGAAGCACCGAGGACTACATTACAACCGATGAGCTTTGACAAGCTAAGGAGGAGGTATTTTTCGGTGTTATTTGGTTATTAATGATTTGTATATACTTTTGTTTTAAGTTCTAAATCATAGAGTTAACATATTACTTATTTCATCATGTTATTTATATTTATCATTGAGCAAATGTAGAAGAATTGTGAAAATGAAATCAATGAAATTATGCTAAAACAAAGTTATTATTGTGTATGTATTTAATAAATGATTAATTTTCTAGCATCATGTAGATGGGTTCTACATATGGTATTAGAGCTAGGCCACAACACTTGAGGCCTATGAGCCCTTTGCACAACCATATTCTATAAAACCTGCTTATCTTAACAAATAATATAATATAAATTATATCTTGAGTGTTAAAAATGGATAATATGCGATGTGTATTGAACAGAGAGTTTGAAGATAACTTCTCTACAAATCTAATGGATAATCTTTGTTATTTATTGAGCCCCCCCCCCCAAAAAAAAAAAAATGAAAATCCTCCTATGTTTTATCCATATTACTTCTTTTGAAATTGAATTGAGGATTTTGGTGCCTTTGGATCTGGGTACTTTTGCATCTACAAACTTAGAAGAGTTTGGTTTTGTCAGAAACATTGCTTGGAGAATTGGAATGCAAATATTGGAGTCACAAGCCCCACTTTAGAGAAAATGTGGTCTAAGTGTTAATGTATGCCACTCGCAATGCTCACACAATATATCAAAGTTACAGTCCTAGACAGTAGGAAAAATTCTCTACTTCCATGAGATTCGAAAAATACGAAGAGCCTTCAGGATATAAATTTGTTGATAGGTGTCAATCCGACCCATGGAAAACCACTTAGACTGACAATGAAAACTTAGAAGGCTCTCCCTTTGACACATATGTAAAAATCATTTTAAGTCACTAACTGTTGTTAATAACGAATTAAGACACCAAATGTCATTTCATTTTCAACTTGTTCTCCTCACCATGGGTAATATGTTTGGAGGTCACTCCATGAGACCAAATGCGAAAGTCTTCCAAATTTCACACCAACCATCCAAGCTATATGTGCTACATGTTCTTCAGTATTCTTCAGTAAAACATCCAATATTCTTCAGTAAAGAACACATGTTCTCACTCCATCCTTCCTCTTTAACTATGTTAGAATTCCTAAAACATTGGAGAAGGTAACCATCCATAGCTAGCAAAGGTGGCCACTTTGAAAACATGGTTAAGTTTGCACAAGTTGATTTTAAGTAATCCCAAAGTAATTTTGTCCATGCCAGGATTGGCTATCCTTGATGAACAACAGTGGATAACGTAGGATTTCTACCTACCTTTCCATCCAATAGGAATAATCTTAGACATAAGTTCTTCCAACAAACATAAGGTGACTAATGTAATGTTCGTACCCCATTCTGAGCAATCCTTTTTAGTTTGCTGAAAATCTATCCATTGTTTGTGCTATCAGTAAGAAAATATGGGATTGTGTCTTTAAGAAGATCATATTCAATTTGGATAGTAGCATAAAAGTTTTCACTATGCTACTCCGGGGGTGGCGCTTCAATTATGTGTGGTTTTAGGCTGGCTTGGGATAAGAAAAGGAGAGGAACAAATTGCACCTACGACGTTGTCTGTGAGTGGTTTGGCCTGAGAACGTTAGCCAGAAGCAAGCCTTCCTATCGTGATGAATTGGATTGAAAGGACTATGTATCTAAGTACTTCCCCACGAACTCTAGTGAGTAGATAACAAGCTAAGAGCATTGGTGAGTGAGTGGTTTGGCCTTCGTCTGTTTATTGTTAAGGCTAATCCTTTTTCTGGTTCTTGCTGATTCTGTTTCTTTCCTTACTGTATAGTTAATCGTTCTACGCTCATTTCCAGGTTAAGTTATATAGTGGAAATGGAAATAGCTATTTATAACAATGTGTCTCTTTCTCCCTTCACAACATCCGCCAGCTCCATAAACCTTTCGGCAAGCGAAGGCATATTAGTATTTATACGTTGTGCTTCTATTCCGGTCTTAGAAATATCACTTCCCCTCCTTCCTGCAAGTCTCAGTCAGATCCTAAGCTGAATGAACAACTTCCCATCCATTAAGATAGTCTCACACAGAGTCCCACCCAGAAGAAAGATCGTTAACCTATTGGATTCAGACAGAAAATTGAAATCGGGAGATCGCCAGATGGAATTCGACCATCACGAACACAGGTTCCTCCATGTCATTCGATGAAACCCATATCTTCAATACCCTCCTTCCATTTCTCAATCCAGCCTTTACGGTTCCCAGATCTCCACACATGGGTGAGTTGTACCTCCAACTGATTGGCTACCCATCCATGCTACTTTTATATAGCCTTCATCACAGAGGAGTAATTCGGAGGGGCTTCCTGGGAGAGAGACTAGGTGCTCCTTTTCCTTTTGAACAGTTCAAGACCTTGCCAGATTTATGCCTATGGAAAGATGTCAAAATATCTTTCTCTGTCTTGATGCTATCAACAATGTCCCTTTCATCTTAGACCTTTTTCAAGTCTTCATATCACTTTTACTATGCTTCTTCGAGTCTTCTTTCCACTTTTTTGCCAGGGCCTTTTGGTTGGTACCCTTTTCTGCTTCAATTTCGTAATTTGTTTTCCAACTTTCAAGCTCCAACTTGAGTTCCGTCCAAGTCAATAAACATGGTGAATAAGCCGTAAGCCATCTCTATACCTAGAAAGGAAATAAAACAATGTGTTACTTTCATGTGTAGTATTTTAAACCATACCAACAATAATTCATCTACATTTACGTCTTAACAAAATTCTTAACCCTTACCTCGATGGATCCCCATATCATTTGCCTATATATTTAGCATTACTCCTTGTATTTAACCAAATTAAATTAACATGCAACATGGAATTAAATATAATTAAAGAACTTAATAAAAGAACGAGACAACCAAGAAAACAAAGATTTCCATGTGATAATGAATGATCACTCATTCACCCAAAACATAAGTGTTGAATCACAAGAGAATCATCTTTTATCTAATTTCAATATAACCTGTAGTATTTTAATGTTATGCGTATTAATTCTATTTCGTTGAAACCCTGTTTGCGTTGCATTAATAAGTTTCGAACAAAGTGTGGGGTGAGATATTGCAATGAAAGGAAGACCCCTAAAATGTAAGCACCACTAATTTAGTGATTCTTTATTAAAACTTCTACATGAACTATGTCCATGAATTTCTTTCAATAGTTGAGGGCCTTGTTTTTGGATTTGACTAATTTGACAACCCCATTCATTTACTTTCAACTACCCTCCTTGATGTATGTTCCAACACCGGTGGGCAATTACACATGTAAGTGAAAGTGGATAGAGTGATTGGATTGGAAGAAGACCGACTTACGAGAGTGGACGGCCCACTTAATGACACATAGATAAAGTGATTGGACATAAAAAAAAAGTTGGAGTGTTAGTATATCCTTCTTTCCCCAAGCCTAGCGTTGGTGAACTAATAAAATCAGTGGGTACAGTGCATTTATGTGATAAGTTGTTGGTATTAAATGGAATTAAATTAGAAATTGAAAAGGAGGCAATAGAACAAAAACATATTGATATAATTATTCACCACCTTTACGTTTACCAATATCATCTTGATATAATTATTCACCAGCTTTACCTATATCGATATAGTAATGGTGTGGCTTTTGAAAATTATATAACGTTTAGATATAAGTGATTTTTTTTTTAGATTAATTAATTTTGCATAAACATTCCTATAATCTCCCACCCACTTTTAGAAAGTATGACCCAAACAAATTTTCTTTGATATGTTTGAGGATGTTACATAAATGCATAAACAAAGCTCTTCAGATTCACAAATTTGTAGACAGATGATCGAGATAAATACCAAAACATTTACCCTTCGTGTTGCTATTTTGGGAGCAAAATGGATGCATATCTGGAACATATGCTT
Source organism: Picea glauca (assembly GCA_000966675.3). Classification (NCBI taxonomy): domain Eukaryota; kingdom Viridiplantae; phylum Streptophyta; class Pinopsida; order Pinales; family Pinaceae; genus Picea; species Picea glauca. The sequence goes on along the minus strand of JZKD02S1846493.1, from coordinate 65,352 downwards.
TCACCTCCAACATATTGTTATATTTATATTGAAACTCCACTCTACTTACTACAACTATCATGTAGTAACGAAGGTCATCCACACATTGAGTCTACATCTGCATATGGAGCTTCAGAGATAAACTTAAGAGTATTGTGGAGTTTTTCCCTTGTTTTTTTATGAGAGGTGAAATAAAAGAGTCAGTGTACTCCACTATGAACTCAAACCTCACTATGAACTCAAACCTCTCTAGGATATATTTAACCTTGTCCTTGAAGAGGTTTTCATTCATTATATCCTGCAAGGACCATATGAGCATTGTATCCTCATTAAAAAAAAATTCAATGGCCAATTTATAGTTGGCTCTCTTTTGGCTTCTTCTTTCCTTTTTGGGGCTGCTCCCTAGAACCCAAACGATATCACACCAGAAAACATTTGATAAATGGCTCACCACTTATAGCCACAAACAATAGCAGTCATAGATATTTCAAGCTATAAAATTAGTTGGTTAACAATCCAATCTGCAATATATTACAGTTCAAATGAACTATGAACCACCATATTTGAGCTAAGGAATTACAATGAAATACAGAATGAAAATCACGCTCATTGTTAAAAGATTTGAAGAAGATTCAATCCACTCACCCAGGAAGCCCAATACTAATGAACCTACTAATGGATATATTGTGAACAACTGGAAATAACATGCTTAGGATCTGGGTGGAGATCCACTAGATTGGATTTGTGAGGACAACTTGCCAAGAGCAGTCATTATGTGCTGAGAGACAATTGGGTGGAACTTGGAAGAGGAAAATCAGATAGGTTAAAGTGGAACGATAACGTGAAATCGACCAAAACTGATATTATGACTACTAAATCTATAGGGAAAAGAATAAATTTCATAAATATGTACCCTCTTTGGTAGACCTTTCATGGAGGGGATTATTCCACTTAGTATTAACATTACTCTATTATATTGATATAAATATGTTTTTATAATTTTATTTTTTTATTATAATACAAAGCTATTCAATCTTGGTTGGTAGGGTAGTTGAGAAGACTAAATACCCACCATTGAACATAAATCTTAATGGAAAAATTGTTCAAGGAAGGACTGCCAATTCTCTTCAAAACCATTTAATGTTTTGTCTAAAAAGCAAACCAAAAATATGTGTATGAATGGAAGTTCAATTAATCAACACACGTTACAAATTCACTCAATTTGCCTCAGTCATAAAGTTTGGATTGATTGACATGACTTGTTATAATCATAATTTATGAGTATAATTAATGACTATAACATGAAATTTTCAATTTGAATTTCGAGGGATCAAAGTTTATTAAACTCTACTTGTCAAATCGTTAAAAGGAAATAAATAAAAATATCAAACTCCATATCTGTTTTTATTAAGCTTGACAATTGTTATCAAATAGCTGAATGAAAATAAATAGAAATATATTAAAATATAATTGTATACATTAACAAGTAAGGCATGAATATATTAATAAGGTAGCTAATAACAAAGAGTAAGTGTAATATTATTATAATTATACTCAAGCGTTGTTAGGGAAAAGATTATTATATGAGGTTACTAAAATATTGTTGTATTATATATATTTATATTTTAATAATTATATATAAATATACTAATCAAAATAATATTATATTTTGTATCTTTTTAAATTTTTACAAAATCCTTTAATATGTTGTTGTGTTGTTTGGTTATATAAATAAAGATATAATATACTCGCAACAACCACTTAATAAAAGTGGTTGATATATGTTGATTGGTGCCATTAATTTTTAAAAAGGTGGAAAATGGTGTTGATCGACGTATATCAACCACTTTTATTAAGTGGTTGTACGGTTGACATGCCTTGGGGATGACCATTAATGTATTAATTAATTATTACCATGTAATATATAACAATAATATATTAATGTAATCCATTAATGTATTAATGTAATATATAATAATAATGTATAAATTAATGTATTAATTTACATTATTAACTTATTAATTGATCGATGCATTGATATCGTGATGTGTTAATTAATTAATACATTAATACATTTGTAATTTATACGTTGATAAAGTATTAATACACAGATAAAATAATACATTAAATACATCAATAAATATATTAACAAATTAAATACATTAAATGAATTAATAAATACATACCAAAGTATTAATGAACTAATAAATGTATCAACAAATACATTACTGATATAATGGATACATCATTACAATAACTAATTAATACATTAATAATATAATAGATTAAATACATCAATCAATACATTAAATGTATTAATAAATACATTACTAAAATATTACCACACTAATAAATACATCAATAAATACATTACTAATATATTAAATACATCAATAGCTAGTACTAATATATTGAATACATCAATAAGTACATTGAATGAATTAATAAATACACTTGTTAATGTATTAATACACTAACAAAAGAATGCATTAATAAAGTAGTAATGCATTGAAGTTAATATATTTAGTAAAACATTATTAAAATTTTAATACATTAATACATTATTAAGTAATACATTGCTAAATTATTAATACTATACGAAA
>JZKD02S1846493.1:12447-29960 GCA_000966675.3 Picea glauca | reverse complement strand
ATCCGATGAAACCCAGATCTTCAATACCCTCCTTCCATTGCTCAATCTATCCTTTACGGTTCCTAGATATCCACACATGTGTGAGTTGTACCTCCAACCGATCGACTACCCGACCACCCTACTTTTATATAGCCTTCATCACATTCGATTAATTCCGAGGGGCTTCCCGAGAGAGAGACTAGGTGCTCCTTTTCCTTTTGAACAGTTCAAAACCTTGCTAAATTTGTGCCTGTGGAAATCTGTCAAAATCTCTTTCTTTGTCTTCATGATATCAACAATGTCCCTTTCATCTTTGGGCTTTTTCAAGGCTTCATCTCACTTTTTACCGTGATTCTTCGAGTCTTCTCTCCACTTGTCTTCTAGGGCCTTTTGGTTGGTATCCTTCTCTGCTTCAATTTGGTAAGTTGTTTTCCAAGTTTCAAGCTCCAACTTGAGTTTCGTCCAAGTCAATAAACATGGTGAATAAATAGTAATACATCTTTGTACTTAGAAAGGAAATAAAACAATGTGTTTCTTTCATGTGTAGGATTTTAAACCATACCAACAAGTATTAATCTACATTTAAGTCTTAAAAAAATTCTTAACCCTTACCTCGATGGATCACCATATCATTTGCCTATATATTTATCATTACTCCTTGGATTTAACCAAATTAAATTAACATGCAACATTAAATTAAATATAATTAAAGAACTTAATAAAAGCACGAGATCACCAAGAAAACAAAGATTTCAATGTGATAATGAATGATTTCTCATTCACCCAAAACATAAGTGTTAAATCACAAGAGAATCATCTTTTATCTAATTTCAATATAACCTGTAGTATTTTAATGTTATCTGTATTAATTCTCTTTTGTTGAAACCCTATTTGCATCAAATTAATAAGTTTCGAACAAAGTGTGGGGGGAGATATTGCGATGAAAGGAAGACCCCTGAAATATAAGCATCACTAATTTAGTGATGCTTACTTAAAACTTCTACATTAACGATGTCCATGACTTTATTTCAATAGCTGAGGGACTTGTTTTTGGATTTGACTAATTTGACAGCCTCATTCATGTACTTTCAACTACCCTCCTTGATGTATGTTCCAACACCCGTGGGAAATTAAACATGTAAGTGCAAGTGGATAGAGTGATTGGATTGGAAGAAAACCAACTTACGAGAGTGGATGTCCCACTTAATGACACATAAATAAAGTGATTGGACATAAAAAAAAAAAGTTGGAGTGTTAGTCTATCCTTCTTTCACCAAGCCTGGCGTTGGTGAACTAATAAAATCAGTGGGTACGGTGCATTTATGTGATAAGATGTATGGTGCATTTATTTGATAAGCTATCGATAATGTGCTTCTAGTCTTGTATTTTTCTCATCACCACTATTTCCATCCTATTTGAGTTAGTGGTATATGTTGAGCTTTATTGTTAAGTGCCAAATATTTGAAAATATAATCACCACAAGGGATACCAATAACACTATGCAAAATATCCTTTATTATTATAGAAACCCTTATGGTAGGGAAATACCATACAATATATCCTCTCCCATTCACTTTCCTCCTCTTCAAGGGGGAAACCTCCTAATGAACTACAGGCTCCAATTACAACACTTCAAAACTTGTCTGTAATATCCGCAAAATTTTAGAATATTAAATTCTAAGTAAACTTTGGAATAATTTTTCATTTTTGGAAAATTCGAATTCGGAAATTATTTTTCATTTATGGAAAATCCAAATTTGGAATTTTTATTATTGTAATTAATTATTTGATGACTATTGGGAAAAGATTTGACTTTCCCAAATAACCTCTTTTATTTTGACACATGTGAAAGACACACTTTTTGCGATGAAATGGAATATGTGTGTGTGTGTGTGTGTGTGTGTGTGTGTGTGTTCTCAACCGTATAGAAATAACACAACTAGTGTATGCTCCTATAGTCTTTAAACATGGTTATACATATATAAATGATTATANTATAGAAATAACACAACTAGTGTATGCTCCTATAGTCTTTAAACATGGTTATATATATATATATATATATATATAGGTGTGCATGCATAAATAAAATGATGGAACTAGTGTATGTTCCTATTTAATCCTTAATTATGGTTAGACATATAAAATGATTGTATATCCCTGTAAATGTGTTCATGCATAAAGGAAAGATTTAACTATTTCCAGGTTCCTATTGACCATTGAATTATATATGTTGAATTACTATTTCAAATCTGTACAAATACTATACAGAATAGACAGAATGAATAAGAGTCCATATATATTATTTAGATTACTAATAACCACAGAAAATAGTGATTCAGTAGTCTACAAATGTATTGCAGAAGTAGTTGTTACATTGAATGAACCTTGTTCAAAATATTTACAAAACAACCTGTGTATTCAATTGATCATGGTTCAAAAGTTACAGTGGAGTACCATAGGCCAAATACTCCATTACCACTTGTGTTGTAGACAAAATATATGAAGAAGAAATACAATATGTATGCCTAGATCAGAACTTGAATACCTTTTGAGCAAGAGGTTTTTCCTTTATCTGCTTTCCTCGATTGTGTAATCCTGCAAAAGGAGAAAGATGAGGGTTTAGTGAACTATACTATCATTTTAAATGGAAATTAAGTATTAATATTAAGTCAAGGAAATACTTAGATTCAGTTTGGAAAAAAACCAATTTGCCACTCGTGCTTGTGTGACAATCTGTTCACGATCCAGGAAGAGGAGTGGATCCAAAATTGGTTGATGGGTACCCTCGCAAAATAGAACAGGGCATCATCATTAATTTAATGTATCCATGCATACATAATTACACTTATAAAATGGAGGAAAACGAGAGTGAACAATTATTCCTAAATAGACAGCGAATAAATTTAATCAACAGGAAGCACATTTTAATAGATATCAAATCCCTATGTATTGTTCATGATGAAGAACCAAGATTAAATAACATTACAGAAGGGACCCAATACATAGTTTTAAATCATGACAGTGTAAAATGTGAATAGAATCCTATGAGTGGTCGACATAGATGACCCTTTTCATAAACATTTTAACTCTAATCAATGAGAGTTGAAGTGGCCATGGGAAAATCCACATAGGAAAACTATTTGAAATCCAAATGATATAGGCAATGTATTGTTCAAATGTTTAATGACCTATACTAATTTTTCTATACACAATGTAATTTACTAATTACGAACAAAGGGTTGATGTTATATATATATATGCTATATAAAACACAAAATGTAATTTATGAAACACAATGTTAATTTTTCTCGATATGTATTTATTGTATAAAACACATAATGTAAATTATGAACAAAGGGTTAATTTTTTCCGATATATCTTGTTGTATGAAGCATAGAATGTAACTTATGAACATAGAGTTAACTATTTCCATGTATACAGACTGCAATATACAAAATTCCCCATAGAAGAGTTATTTTACCACATATTTACACAGAGCGTATTTATGAATTTCTACAGTGTGGTAATGTAAATACAAAAAGCACATCTACGAATTCCATACAGGATTAATTCTGTATATATATATATATATGTGTGTGTGTGTGTGTGTGTGTGTGTGTGTGTGTGTGTGTATGCAGAGTATAACATACGAGTTCCACAGAGTGGTAATGTAAACATACAGAGTGTAAATCTACAAAGGATTAAAACTCTCTCTCTCTCTCTATATATATATATATATATATATATATATATATATACTTATGCAGAGTATCAATTACGAATTCCATAGAGTGATAGCATAATTACATAGAACATACTTTATGAATTACATAGTATTAACATATTTTACACAGAGTATAAATTACAGGACTTCCCACAGAGTAATTTGCGGAATTTCCCACAGAGGATAAATGAATATATACATGTAAATGGTAAATGTTAACAATGTTACAGAAATGGATACAAGAGAACGTGAAAACAATATCGACATTTTAACTGTTAAAATGATTTCGGCCACAAAATAACCGTAACAATTATAGACTTGAAGAACAATAGCCAACTGAGAAAATACAATAACCCTCAAGTCCTGAAACTTTAAACCGAGAGTAACCCTGGGAGGAAACCACTTACAGAGGTGAATAATAATACAATGCAAATCCTCATCAAAGAGAGAAAAATGGATTCTTTCTATAGACCCCTCTTATTTTTCTACATTTCACCAAACAAAGATTCTTTCACAAGATACAGAGAGTTGAATAAAGAGAGTCTCTACTTACCTTGCACAGAGAAGAACCATATGCGAATTCACCTCCTTCCATTTTCACCAAGGTCGAGTTTTCCCAAGTCATCGACCATATACATAGTAGGGAAAATGATAGTTACATCACAGAGGCCGAATCGCATACGACGTAGAAATAAGTTTTTCTGAATAGAAAATCAAAGGGGGAAAGCAATGAGCGATGGTGAACTCGAAGGCTTCACAAATAGGAGTAATGGTTGTTGAGTACACCCATTACCACTTGCATGTGAAGCCATGGAGATGGGGAGCTTGCATTGGGCATGACTTCTTAAGTGTCAATTTTGGGAGGTACGATACAAGCCTCCCATTAATGAAATAGCCATAAGTAAATGCCAGCAGACCAACATGTCAACCACCATTAACATGGATCTCAAACAAATTTATTGCAGAGTTATGTCACTAGTCAAGTAGGGTTATGAACCATACTAGTTATGGTTTATGCTAGTTACACTGTGCATTGAGTATACGAGGTTAGGGTATGCACAATTGTAATCTATATGTTAAACAATACGTATTTCATTGGAGATCGTGTTAGTGCTATGTTAACATGTAACATTCAGTGTGTTAAACAATAGGTATATCATTTAGGCTAAATTATTACGTTGTGATAGTATACATATAACAATTTATATATGTTAAACAATAAGTTCTGATTAGTGTTAGTGTAATATGTTAAACGATGAAGTATGTACAATGTTAGTGTATAGTATCCATGTGATAGGTCATATGGTGAACAATATTTATATGTATATATGTTGATATGAATAAATATAATTTTATGGTATCCATAGGTTGATTTATATGTTAAACTATATGCTTATATATATTGATATCTATAGTGTTAATGTTAGAGAATACATATGATAGTCTATATATATATATATATATATATATATATATATATATATATATATTGATACGGATAGTAAAGTGTTGAGGTATCGACATGAAAGTCTGTAAGAAAAATAATGCATATCATTCGGGAAAATGTTAAGATTATGGATAGACTTTATGAAAGTTTATGACGATAACTCTAATATGAAGGAATACAGATTTGTCTAATGAATTATCTCCATGTCACAATCAAATTTTGAAGATTCAAGGAACTTAATGTCCTCTAAAAATTTTTTTTTTTTTTTATTTGGGCAATTTGGGGCACATTACATATGGTATCAGAGCTAAAGTTTACAACACTTGGACCTCATGGCAAGGCCCAATTATTTTAAGTTTTTATTTTTGTTAAAGAAAAGATAAAAAATATGTTTACTGTTACAAATAGAAAAATTGTTTGTCGGTTGTGATAATGGAAACACATAATGAAGAAGAGATCATACCTGAAGAGAATCATAATCAAGGACTTCCTAAATAACTTGGGCATAACAATGAAGGAAGTTCAGCCACCCAGGTTTTGGAAACAATGAAGAACATTATCGTAGAATTACAAGTGTTTAAAGAAGATAATGAAAAGATGGAAAAGGCACATGAAGACCATTTAGAAATAAATGAAATGTTGTTGCGCAGTATATTAACAAAAAAATAGCCCAAAGGAAAATGACAAGGAGGAAGAAGTCAACAAGAGATCCTCTAAAAACTTTGGTCATGAAACAAAAAATGAGAAAAATTATTACAAAGACACACATGGAAGGAAACAAAACAACTACAAGAAGAAAAATATAACAAGTAGATCACCTTGAAGGTGAGTTCAAAAAAATAAAACCATCCACCTTTGATGGAGAATCAAGGATGGGTGAAGAGGATGAAGCATGGCTACTAGATATAAAGAAATACTTCTAGATTTACAATTACTCTAGTAATATCAAAGTCAGAATGGCCATTTACAACTTGAAGGAAAAAACAAGTATTTGGTGGCAAGACCTGAAATTGGCCAAGGGATTGAAAGAGAAACAAATGGAATGGTCAGATTTTAAGAAATATTTCAAGAAGCAATATTTTTCATAAAGCTATTACGAAACAAATAATAAGGAATTATATGATATAATTCTAGGAAAAATGACCATGGATGATTTGATAAATAAATTTCTCGAACTATTGAGATTTGTACCATACATTAAGGAAGAAAAAGTAAAGATACAACAATTCTTAAGTTTTCTACTACAACCATACAAAGGAAGAATTGAATTTGACAATCCCAAGACTTTAAATGAAGTGTTTAGAAAGGCTCTTATGTGCTATGATCAGTACAAACAGAGTTCTAAAATTCCTAAGGCATTGAAGGACAAGAAACATGACATAATGAATCAGAGAAAGAAAGGCTTCCAACTAACCCCTTTCCGGAATATGGAAAACGGTTTCCAAAAGAAAGACTATCATTCCAACACCCAGAGTGCTCAAGGGAGAGGTAGACCAGTTAACATGGGAGTCAAGAAAGTTTGGGACAACCCCAGAGAACCATTAAAGTGTTGGGAGTGTGGAGAGTCTTACTTGAGGAGAAACTGTCCACGCTTAATTTCCACAGCAAGAACTACAGTCGATATTCTACAAGAAGCTTCTACATTAGGGCATATGGGTAGATGTGTGCGCAAAATTAATGCAGATATGGATGGCAGGCAAGATGATTATCAATCCACGATTGTGGAGGTTGAAGGTAAAATTCATGATAACTGCATTTCTATATTAATTGACCTAGGAGCTAGTCTGAGTTATGTTACTCCTAGTTTCGTTGAATTAAACAAATTCAAGAAACAAAAGCATGATAAGTCTTGGTTAGTACAGTTAGAAATAGTGACCAAAAGGAAAGTAACATATTTTATTCTTGAATGTTAACTCAGCATAAAGGGTCAAAGTACAAATCTAAATATGAACAGTTTTCGTTTAGGATCTTATGATATAATCATTGAAATGGATTGGTTAGAGAAACACAAAGTAATTTTGAACTGTTACAAAAATTCACTTACTTACAAAGATGAAAACAACAGAGTTAGGAAAATACAAGGGATCACAAAACCAATCTCAGCTAGGAAGATATCATCCATGCAGTTTAAGAAATGTATGAATAAGGGTTGCCAAGTGTATGAGGCTCAAGTAACTAATCTGTTAGAAAAGGAAAACAAACCCAGTCTAGAAAACTTTGAATTCCTACATGGGTTTACAGATGTATTTGTGGATGAAATGTCTGAACTACCTCCAAGAAGAGATATATACTTCTCTATTGATCTACTACCAGGATTTGCCCAGATATCTAAGGCAAGTTATAGAATGAGTGTACCTGAATTAGCAGAGAAGAAAATTCAGCTAGAAGAACTGTTAGATAAAGAATATATCATACCAAGTGTCTCGCCTTGGGGAGAACCTAATGCAAGAGGATCGCTCCACATCAACAATGCACCATCTAGCTAGCACATTCAGTTTGCATTCATGGTGAAAGGGAGAGGCATCAACCCTCCCACTTAAAATGTTTTTGGAGTATGATCCCATACAGATAATTCATGTTGTAAAGTTGTAAGAGCCAACCACACCTTTGTACAGGAAGTGGTTGAGGTTGCCTTAATTGGTAGCCTGCAACAAGCCCATGACATAGTCAGGACTAGGCATCCATTTGTAATGTAGTTGTAGAAGTATGGGGCCGTAGCTAAGAAAGTGATGGCACTAAGACGGTGAAGAGGATAAGCTCATGGAGCCCTCATTTTGTAATAGAGAGAATTAGAAGAGAATGGGATATAGGAGAGAGATCTATGTAGAGAGGTATCGAGAGAGAGAACTGAGACTCTGTAGCAGTCCAATCTTTTTGTAAACACCTTGTAGAGGCATTTGAGATAAATACAAAGTAGTTTTCCCTACCCACAAATTGTCTGTGTGTGTTTATGCATTTAAATTTCATTTGTATGTTGTAGACGTAGGTTAGATTTCGTTTTTAGTTGATAGATATATTTTACTATCTATGTGAAAGTTTTATGATCTCATTCTCGGTTCTTTAGGTTGTGCAAGGAGTTCACAACAGAACAATTGAGGTTATGTAGCCAATGCAAGGAGTGCACATCTGAACTCGATGTAGTCAAGAAGAAATGTGCCTAGACGGAACACCAAAGTGATCGCAAAATCAAGAGGGGACCTCAGGGTTGTTGAATACCTTTGAGGAGGAACTATGCATAGAAATCATAGAGAAACATAGTTATTGAGGACTCTGTAAAGATCGACAAAGGTGTGCATCAAATAGAAGAACGACAGGAGGGCGAGAAGCATTTATTTTTCAAAGAAATAGTTGGAACTAAGTTATCTAAAGTCCCAAAGATGCAAGGAGTGTGTGGGAGTTTGAAACATTCGAGGTGGTCAAGCTCAGAAGGGATAGCACTAAGGATGCGAAAGAGTGGAATTGTTCCAAGTCCCAATGCTCAGGAGAGATAGCGTAGAGAGTGCGCATGAAGAAAACTTATTCTAATTATGAAAGATAAGAAGAGATAGCATTCATAAAGGCGTAAGAGAGACCCAAAGGAGTCAGGTTCACAGGGGAAGTTCCAAGGCTGAGAGCTTGGAATATTTGCAAAAAACTTCTAAGGCAGAGGAATTCTAAATCTCAGAAAGAGGAGCAACAACTACCGTCAGATCAGTTGTGGAGGAACAAATCTGTACCATTGAAACTCACATCTAGAAACCCAGAAGAGTACATAGGAGAAGATCAGATCTGGACCGTAGGATCTGAGCACGTGGACCAACAAATGTTGGATCCCGAGGAATGTGCAAGAGGTTTAAATTTTTAGAGTGCATAAGGGGAGAGATGAATTCATGAAACATGAATTACTAATGACATCGAGACCATCCATTATCCAGGAGGACAGGTGGTGAGAGATCTGAGGATCTAGGTGAAAGCACTTTGGGAGGAATGAGTGCACAGGAGTTGAAACTCCCGAAGCCCGAAGCACCGGAGGAAATTTGGAACATTGATCTAGAAAAGGACACATCGCATGAGATCGTGGACTATGGGAGAAATTGCTCTAGGAGAACATGAAGGAGGAGTTGAGTTTTCAAATCATCGAAGGCCAAAATCCCAAAAATGATGAGAGTCATCGATGCAAGGGAGGACACGTGGTCGTAGATCTTCCATTCCTAGAGATACCCAGTCAACAGAGATGAGGGTTTTAGTTTTGATATCGCCGAAGTCTAGAGAGTCAGGATAGTTCAGAGTCGTCAGATCACCCGAAGTGATTTACAGCCGGCAGATCAAGAGAGGAGACGTGGAAAATATCTGAGCATTTTGGGTAATGTCTCGAAGTGAATTATAGCCATCAGATCAAGAGGAGACATGGAGGGAATATGTGAACTCTAGGTAAAGTTCTAGAGAGATTAATAGCCGTCCTATCTGAGGGGACATGTGGCAAGATTCCGCATGTTTGAGGAGAAGGAAAAAGGGAGTTGATATTTGAAATCTCCAGAGTCTAAGGACCTAGAGGGAACATCGACCGCTGATCAAAGAGATGGTCATTGGATTGTTGATCTAGTTCAAAAGGTCAATTTCTGAAGGAGGAGCATAGTCGTTGATTTGTGGGACAGGTGTCCATATATTATGAACTCTGGGATATTGATATACAAGAGGAGAGGGGTTTGAGATTTCAAACACACAAAGTACGTAGTTGTGAAGGAGGATCTAGACCATCATATCATGAGGGATAGTGATCGTTGATCTGGCCAAGGAGTTTCAGAGGTTCGAGAATCAGGATTTTGAGGAGGAGGCGTTGGGTTTAGTTCCAACTTCATAAAATGTGAATTCCTGACGTGCTCAAAGGTTGGGCCCCAGATCACAGCCAAGGTTCACACAGAGAAGGATAGGGGAGGAGATAGCAAGTACTAGGCCCCTATCGGGATATTGGAGACCGAGAGTCAAGAGAGTCAGGGGTGGTTTGTAGGTAGAACACCTGAGGTCGTGTAATGGAAAGTTCCTTTTGATAAGGCCTGTGGTAATCGTTAGTGGTCACCTGGATGCATGAGACTTGTGCCTGGTGCCCTTTCATGTGTGCTAAGTTTCATGAGAAGGACATGTGGATTTGTTCGTGGGATTCCAGCAGGGAATTGAAGAGTTAGTCCAGCTTGCAGATTTGAACGATCTACATACCGAGAGGTCAACGGACCCTCCCGAGGGGTTGAGGGTCTACATCAAGTGGTATCAGAGCCTATATTTTAATTTTTTGTAGAAGAGAAAGGATATACTCTAATACAAACCATCAAGTGGTATTAGAGCACAAATTAGTTATTTCTGTAGTGGAGAGCTGAGAAAGGACATACTATGATACACACCATCAAGTGGTATCGGAGCCACTTTATGTATGTAGAGTGCAAGCAGAGGGGAGAAAAGGAATAAATATGATAACATCAAGTGGTATCTGAAGTTCAATTTTCTTGCATGTAGTGGGTGAAGGAAGATAGAGTGTTGATGCTCTCTGGTGATTGTTCCCAGGTGTGCAACAATCAATAGATATCCAAATGAGTTGTAGGAGAATACGACGATGCTCTCAGTTGTAGAGTAACCAACAGACTTTCCAAGAGGGTAGGTAGAATAAGAAGAAGATGGCTACTGAAGGCCATGAGTGGGGTCAAAGAGGATACCACCGACAGAAAAGAAAAGAATAAATTGATAAAGAACTCATTGAGATAAGGGTGAGAATGCAACAACTAACATTTAAGATACAACAAGAGACAAAAGTACATTGGAGGTATGATTGGCCTTTGAAAAGGAAAGCCAAATGCCCTATTCAAAAGTTGCTGGCTAGGAAATAACAACAAGAGTTGAGGAAATGAATGAGGTATGTTGAAAGCCTCAATGACACAGATCTAGTTTTCATTTGTGAGCCTGAAGTTGGAGAAACTCTCAGTGATGAGGAAGGGAGTCCAGTTTCACGTCTCGTAAACTGTTAGGAGGGAAGAGATTAATTTTTGAATTGCCAGGTGGGCAATGGAATGAGATCATTGGAGTATCTCATATACTATCAGGAGGACAACAACGAAAATTCATATTTTTAGGTGGGCAATGAGATGAGGTCAGTTGATCTCATATACTACCAAGTGGGAAAAATGAAATTTTGAGTTTCCAGGTGGGAAATGGAAAGAGATCAGTAGAAGCTCTCACATAATACCAAGGGGGTAGTGTTGAAAGTTCAGGTTTCTAGGTGGGAAATGAAGAGGGATCATTGGATCTCATAGATTGTGAAGTGGGAAGTAGAAAATTCCCAAATTTTCAGGTGGGCAGGGGAAAAGAAATGAGACTATGTGAAAGTCTTGAGAGCTCAGAAGTGATTTCAAGTCAACAAGGAGTGTTGATAGGTGAATATTCATGTGGGTTTGTAGACCATGTGAATGAAGATGATGAGAAGTTGAATACTTCTATCACAGAGGAGGATCAGAGGAGCATTCTAATAATTGGGGGAATTCATATATTTCTCCCCAACAAACCAGTTGAGGCCAGAGAATGTGTTGCATATGTAGCAACAAAAGAAGGAAAACTAGGAGTAACTGTCATAGAGGAAGAAGAAATGGAGTAGACACTGATTTCTACCCCAATAGGAGAAGAGGAGCACACAGTTGAGATGCTCACTCAACATGAAATAAGAGAATTCGAACAAATGGCTCAAAATTTACAGCCGGGAAGATGAAACATAGATGGCTGCATCACTAAAGCCTACAACAAAGGAGGAAGCAAAAAACATGGACTTCCTTGATCTATGTGAAGAACTGGAAGACCTAGAGAAGAGGGTAATGGTGAAAATATTTCACATCCAACAGGTAAAGTTGGAGACAGACGAAGGAGCATACCGACCAGAGGAACGATTGGAGAAAATTGAAGATATGCCAGAAGAGGAATTCCAGTAGGATATTGGTGATGAGACTGCAAAACTAGAGTTTGTAGCAAAATGGACATTTAGCGCCACTAGGGGAAATGAAAACAACATGGGGGATCAAGTTGATCTACCCACTGATAGCGAAGAAGTGGAATAGAGAAGACTGCATATGGAGTTCCATCCACTAGAGAAATTGGACATAGTGATAGAGGAGATCAAAAATCTAATGTTGTGGTCAGCGCAAGAGTCTATTAGCAAGGAGACACTGAACAAAGGAGAATCTACAAGAGAAGTAGGGAACTAGTAGGAGTAGCAGCAAAGCAGTGGAGCAAGAGGATAGCTCCAAAGAAAACTTTGGGATCCAGGTGGATTTCAACAATGAAGAAGAGGAGCTCATGAGAAGGATCTCATGATTTTTTGGTAGGGGAGTATGATGCAGGAGCATCGCTCCATGTCAACAACTCATCATCCAACCAACACATTCAATGCACATTCATGGTGAAAGGGAGAGGCATTGACCCTTCCACTTGAAATTGTTTTGGAATGTGATTTGATACGGATCATTCATGTTGTAAAGTTGTAATCATTGACCACACCTTTGGATAGGAAGTGGTTGAGGTTTCCTTAATTGGTATCCTGCAGCAAGCTCGAGATGTAGTCAAGACTGGGCATCCATTTATGTAATGTAGCCATAGAAGTATGGGGTTGTAGCTGATAAAGTGATGGCACTAAGATGGTGAAGAGGATAAGATCATGGAGCCCTCATTTTGCAATATAGAGAATTAGAAGACAGGAGGATATAGGAGAGATATATGGGTAGAGAAGTCTCGAGAGAGATAACTGAGACTCTGTAGTAGTCCATTCATTTTGTAAACACCTTGAATAGTCATTTGATATAAATACAAAGAATTTTGTTTTTCCCATGAATTGTCTGTGTGTGTTTATGCATTTAAATTTGATTTGTATGTTGTAGATGTAGGTTAGATTTTGTCTTCAGGTGATAGATAGATTTTACTATCTGTTTGAGAGATTTTTGATCTCATTCTGAGTTCTTTATGTTGTGCAAGGACTACACAATAGAACAATTGAGGTTATGTATCCATTGTAAGGAGTGTGCATCTGAACTCTATGGAGTCAGGAAGGAACGTGCGAGGAGGGAACACCAAAGTGATCGTAAACTCAAGAGGGGACCTTAGGGTTGTTGAATACCTTTGAGGAGGAATTGTGTAGAGAAATCATAGATAGATAGAGTTATTGAGGACTCTGTAAAGCTCAAAAAAGGTGTTTATCGAGTAGAAGAAAACCAGGAGGAAGAGAAGCATTTATTTTTCAAAGAAATACTTCAAATTGATTTATCTGAAGTCCCAGAGATGTAAGGAGTGCACGGGACTTCAAAAACTTTGAGGAGGTCAAACTCAGAAGGGATAACGCTGAGGCTATGAAAGAGTGGACTTGTTCCAAGTCCCAAAGATTGGGAGAGATAGTGGAGAGAGTGCGCATGAAGAAAACTTATTATATGTCTGAAATCTCAGAAGATATAGCATTCACAAAGGAGTAAGCAAGACCCAAAGGAGTCGGATTTGCAGGGGAAGTTCCAAGGCCGAGATCTTGGAATATTTTCAAAAACCTTCTAAGGTGGAGGAAGTCTAAATATTAGGAGGAGGAGTAATAACTATTGCTAGATCAACTGTGGAGGAACAAATCTGGATCGTTGAACCTCATGTCCACACACCTAGAAGAGTGAATAGGAGAAGATCAGATTTGGACCGTAGAATGTGAGTGTGTGGCCCAATAGACATTGGATCCTGAGGAACGTGCATGAGGTTTAACTCTTTAGAGCGCATAGGGGGAGATCTGACTTCGTGAAATGGGAAGTCTTGATAGAATTGGGACTGTCCATTGTCCACGAGGACATGTGGTGAGAGATCTGAGGATCCAGGTGAAAGCACTCTGGGAGGAACGAGTGCACATGAGTTGAAACTCCTGAAGCTCAGAGCTCCAGAGGAAATATGGACCTTGTACCCAGAAAAGGATGCGTGGCGCGAGATCGTGGACTCTGGGAGAAGCTTCTCTAAGAGAACACAAAGGAGGAGTTGAGTTTTGAGATTGCCAAAGGTTGGAGTCCTAGAAAAAATGAGAGTCATCGATGCGAGGGAGGAGACACTGCCACCAATCCTCCATTCCAAGAGATACCCAGTCAGTAGAGACAAGGGTTTGAGTTTTGATATCGTCGAAGTCTGGAGAGCCGGGATAGCTCAAAGATGTCAGATCAGTCAAAGTGATTTATAGCCAGTAGATCAGGAGAGGAGAAGTGGAAAATATCTAAGAATTTTGGGTAAAGTCCTAAAGTGACTTATAGCCATTAGATCAAGAGGAGACATGGTGGGAATATGTAAACTCCAGGTAAAGTTTTGGAACGATTCATAGATGTCTTATCTAAGGGGACACATGGCACGATTCCACATGTTTGAGGAGAAGGAAAAAGGGAGTTGATATTTGAAATCTCCGGAGTTGAGAGACCTGGAGGAAATATCAACCATTGATCAAGGAGAGGGTTGTTGAGCCCTTGATCTATTTTGAAAGGTCAACATCCAAAGGAGAATCACAATTGTTGATTTATAGGAAAAGTGTCCATATATTGTGAACTTCAAGAGATTGATATACGGGAGGAGCAAGTTTTGAGATTTCAAACAACCAAAGTCTAGAGCTGTGAAAGAGGATATCAACTGTCAGATCATGAGGGATAGTGACCATTGATCTTGGAAAGGAGTTTTGGAGGTTCGGGAATGGATATTTTGAAGAGGAGGCATTGGGTTGAGTTCCAACTTCATGAAATGCAAAGTTCTAATGTGCTCAAAGGTTGGGCCTCGATCACAGGCGAGGGTCATGCTAAGAAGGAGAGAGGAGGAACTAGCAAGTACTAGGTCCCTGTCGAGAGATCGGAGATCGAGAGTCAAGAGAGTCATGGGTGGTTCATAGGTGGAACACCTGAGGTCGCGTAATGTGGAGTGACTTTTGATAAGGCATGTGGTCACTGGTGGTGATTATGTGGATGTCTGAGACTTGCACCTGGTACTTGTTCGTGCGGGATGAGTTTTGTAAGAAGGGAACATTAAATCTCCTTGTCTCTTCGATATTTGTTCAAAAGATAACTTTATTCCTTTATTGTATGCAGAGTAAATTTCTCACCGTTGTTGGATTAGAATCATGCGCTTCTTTTTAATTAAGACGATTGTGACCAGGATAACTATCATGTCTATGTTAAGTCATGCTATCCAAAAGATATTACAGTGCATAATAAACTATGGACAATAGACTAGCATATAGTTTTTCCATAATGTTTGCACTATCAAAATGATTTATATATTGCTTATTGTATCAACTATAGTATGAATACTAAAACATTGATACTATTCCTATCACTATATGTGTGTGTGTGTGTGTGTGTTGTTTACCATATAAACCAACATATGGAAATCTTAACACATAAAAATATGTATATATATTCGTTTAACATATGACATAAATATTAACCATTATATATATCGTATATCATATGGACTATTATAACAATAACACTATTCCTAGAGTTTATATCGTTATAATATGACAGTCCACCACAATGTATTTTATATCATAGTGCGTCGAAGAGTTGATATGCAAACATGTAATATCGTTACATAGGGATTTTTATAAGGTTTCCATTCCAATGAAGACTTTGACATATCATATCTAACATACACCATAACACTTATGGTTTTCCTTTTGCACCATGAACATAACCTATAACTAACAAAGTTAAACCCTACCCAACTAGTGACATGGACCAACATTGAATAGGTTTGAAACCATGTTAATGGCAGATGTCATATCGGTCTGTAGGAATCTACCACTGGCTATTTTCAATAATGGGATTCTGTATCGTAACCCCAAACTTGACACTTAGGCAGTCGTGCCCAATGTGGGTTCGTCATCTCCAAAGCTTCACATGGCAGTAGTATTGGGTGTACTCAACCACCACTACTCCTCTTTTCGAGGCTTTCGATCTCACCGATGTTCATTGCTTTCCCCTTTAGTTATATATTCACAAAACTACGTCTATGTTGTATGTGAATCGACCTCTACATTGTAACATTTTTCCCTAATCTATGTATGGCCGTTGACTTGGGAAAAAATTAGCCCTAGTAAACAATGGAAGGAGGCAAATGCCCCTCTATTTCTTCTCTATGCAGGGTGAGTAAAAAAATTATTGTTTCATCCCTCTGTATCTCATGAATGAATGTTTGTTTGGTGCAAGGTAGAAAAGAGGTTAGGTTTCATCTATGTTTCTTTCTTTACTTGAGGGTTTATAGTGGATTACCATCTTGCTTCTGTATAAGTTTTTTCTCGGGGTTCTTCTGTGGCCCAAAGTTATTTTAATGGTTAAATTTTGGTTTCCTTCTCACGTTATCTTTTGTTTTACCTCGTAGTATTGATAACCTTACTCCCTGGAATTCATCGAAGACACCACTCTTACTATGCAGAATGGTATTCTTCGAACTTGTTTGTGGTTGAACCCTTCGTAGGAGGTTTCATATTTTATCAATTCCACCTATATATAATTGTTTATTCCCTGTGGGAAATTCCTCAAACTACTCTTTGGGATGTCTCGTAGTTTATACTCTGTGTAGAATATGTTAACACTATTATTTGAAAAAAAAATATCATGTGTAATTATGTTCACAGTCTGTGGGCTCTGTAATTGATACTCTGCGTAATTATATGTGTATAGTTTTAAATCCTTTATAGATTTATGCTCTGTGTATTTACAATACCACTCCATGGAAGTCATAATTTATAGTCTGTGCAAATAAACACATACATAATTAATCCTCTATGGAATTCAGAGATGTACTATGTGTATTTATGTGGAAAAATAATTATTCTATGGGGCTCTTCATAAATTTCACGCTCTATATGTAATGTAACTCAAATTTGCCATATTTTTTTTTTTATGGGACATTAACCTCCAATTTCATTTTATATATTCGTTGTTAAAAGGAGGAAATATTCATTCTTGTTATAAATCTCTATGAGGTATCTTATGTTCTGCCAACCACATGCTGCCTTTTCCCCACCAGTCTAACTTACTTTGGATAGAAAACTTATATGGATAAATAACCAAAATTCTAGCAATTCCCTTTGGTCTCAAACCTACCCCACTATATATATATATATATATATATATATATATATATATATATATATATATAGTTGATACTGAGGGGGGGGTGAATTAGTATCAAGTACAATTTAACAACCTTTATAAACATATACTTAAACCATTCAATTCTACCCAATGAGCAATGAACAATAGTATAAGAGTTACACCAATACACCACAATACACCATGCACAATATATGATAAATAATCAATAGTTTTTGTTCAAGGGAAGTAATGACTTCCA
>JZKD02S1846482.1:66685-87207 GCA_000966675.3 Picea glauca | reverse complement strand
AATTTGTAGGCCCATACTCTTTGCAAATGCATATGAGAAGTTTATGTGTTACCTTTCTTGTCAAACATTTTCAAGCAAAATGAAGATACTAGTAATACCATTAGAAATGATTGTGGTGAAAATTTATTTTGCATAATGGGAACTATATTTAATCAGTCTTCTACATCCAAATTTGGGTAAAGGTCACCATACATCCTTACTAAATGAATTATATTATAAAATGGCCTAATTTTTTGGGTTTGAAAGTGTTATTACATGGTTAAAAATTTTGTATAGGTATTGTGTATTTAGGGGCATTTATTTCCTTGGTCCTAGATTTTTCAAGAGGACTCGACCACTTAGGGCCCACAGAATGGAACAAATTGACTTAACAGTGAGTAACCTAAAGCGAAAAGGTTTTAAAAGGAGTCAACATGGATTAATTAGTTAAGTGGTGCTTAACTTGAGCCACTGGGGGATTAAAATGCATATAAACAAGGTCACACGCCAAGTAGAGAGCTTAGATTAGTGACTAGGGGCTCCAACCGAGGGATAAAGTTCGATAATTCAACATGTGTCACCAAGGGAACAATATTGATGACTCAAATTAGAGCACATACCATATATGAAGATCAACGATGTGTAATGCACATCACATCCATGACTTTTCTGACCTTTAACAGTATTTGGGAATGCGAGGGGTGGTTTCAGGGTGTGATATGTGGATTTTGTTCATCAGTTTCATATTGATTTTAATTATGGGGAAACCACTCACTTGGACATGTGATACAACCTCTGGTATCCCAGAAGCCATATTGTCGGGTTTGTACTCGGTGCTTGGTTGGAAGGTGATGTGGACCAATCATGAACACCCTAGCTCGCACCTAGACATGACATGGTTGGACACACAAAAAATATTGATGCACATTCATGTTCATATATGCAAGCCACCCATGAAGTATTGTTGCTAATAGGGAGACACATGGCCTAACTAGAAGACATCAACCCTAACAGAGACGCCACCTAGGAAACCACATGAACCAATATTGACCTACCACAAGTTTTTTGTACATTGATGATTCCATCAATGAAATCATCCAAATTTTCACACACTTCACCAATTTTTAAGTGGAATACAATATAAGGGGCCATGTGTCCTCAAATTATTTGAAAAGGGATCAGGGTAGATTCTAATAGATTTCACTGGGTAAGAAAAGCCATCAAAAGGGTCGGAGTATCATATGGAATGATTGATTAATCTTATCCAAATTTAATCATTGATAATTATCATATGTTGATATATGACTAGTGGGTATCATGATTATTGGTCATCTCTTGCATGTTTCAGTACCTAATCCCCATTACTATGCTCATATTTAACGAAATATGGGTTTTGTCAACTAGACCTCTTGTATCACATTCAAATTCTATAAAAATGAGTCGCATGACTAGTTATAACTATCTCCAAGAATCTTCTCTTCATTGGATACTTCTTTCTAAGCTCTTCTTTGAATAATGGTGATCCACTTGAGGGGATTGATTCCCTAGGTAAATCCTATTGGCCATCTTGGATTTTGACGTGTTGGAAATGCTACCAATTTTCTTAAAGGGGGGAGAGTTTGCTTCTTGTTCTTGCTGGTTCAAAAATGTAGTAGCATGATAACACATAATTCATTCTAAGGAACAATTGTATTTTCTTGCCAACATCCAGCTAAAACAAATGGTAGAAGAACTAGAGGCCAAATCTATTTCATGTCATGTCGTGAGGTGTCAGTAGCTGAGAGGAATGACTAGCCTTTCCTTCAACCAATAAAAAACCTCAATTTTGAAAAAGTAGGATATGTCCATCCCTACAACTCTATCCTACTGAGGAGGTTTTATGGAAGGATCTAGACTAAACATGCTTGGTGGGGTAAAATCCTTCAATAAAAGGACCTTTTACTCATTTTTACCTTAGTAAATTTGATTATTTCACTATAGTAGGAATTTGTACTAGAAAGATAAATACTTTCAATAGTTAAAGAATAAGTATCAATAATTTGGTAGGTGGGTTGAAGAAACAAGAAGTGGTTTCACACAAGGAAGTAGCTATAAATAATCCATCGGGATCATTAACGCATTATAAACAAATAAAGAGAAGAATAATGTATGAACCTGAAAGTCGAGAGAGAAATACAACTCCAATAGAAAGACAAACTATGAGAGGGAGTCATGCAACTGATTGGGATTCTATTATTTTATGATGTACTAGGATGTAATTCCCATATTTCTTCCTTCTCCACCATAACCGTTACATATTCCATCTCTATAATGCACTATGATTATTAATAAAATATTTCAAAAGAAATTTTATCCCATATGTGTTGTGAATGTGTTCAGATTCCTAGATGGATGAGATTGATTTTATTTTCCTGACCAATATTGTTTCATATATTGTTTGAAGTATTCATAATAATGCAATTTTTTTGTTATGTGGATGTCTTAAGAAATAAGTTGTATGAATGCATAAATTGTGGTAACTACTGAATTCTTGAATGCTCAGTATGTTCTTGTCCACCCAAGGCCTGGTAATATTTATATATGTTTGATACCTCACTTGTGAATTTCTCTTTCCACACAACCACCTATTCTTTTATCCTCAAGATTCTAATACATAGATGATAAATTTCCCATGTTAGTCGAAGGCACACCCAATCATTCTATCTATAAGTTTTGAAGATTTTTGTGGAGTGAGTGTTTATGCATATCTCCCTTTATAAAACAAGGTAGCCTTAAAAATATTTTATGAGTTTTGGCTTGAAGGATCCTTGGCATCATTCCTTTAACAACTGAGAACATCTCTAGGATTAACATCCTCAATTGGTTTCATTGTCGAGGAATAAAACTGTGAAGTTATGTTTCCCTGTTGGCAGCCAAATCATTTTTTTATGATCCTATAAGCTTCCTACACCTAAGTATTGCAAACATAAAGTTTTTCGTCGCATTCTTCAAATAGACGACACTTTCATTCCTTGAAACATTTGCAAATTTGTCTACATTAAGTTTTCATGACTGTAAGTGTGAAAAATTCTCCTTTCGAGGTCACATTTCGATCACTATTTGAACTGTCATGATCTTTCTATCGATATTTTTTATTACACTTACCTTGTGTTTATCGTTATGTGGCTGAGAGGACTTTCAAACGATGCTCATTGGACATTTTTATATTGATCGCATAACTTGATTTTGTTAAGTTTGTGAGGC
Source organism: Picea glauca (assembly GCA_000966675.3). Lineage (NCBI taxonomy): Eukaryota > Viridiplantae > Streptophyta > Pinopsida > Pinales > Pinaceae > Picea > Picea glauca. The sequence goes on along the minus strand of JZKD02S1846482.1, from coordinate 83,985 downwards.
ATTGAGCATATGGTTTTATACTTGCCTAATCATTGATTCTATGAATTGCATAGGGGTTATGATTTATTTATGTTTWTATATATATGATATGATYCTYATGTTAATMTTTTTATAAMTTTTGKCTTKTCAACTATATGAATATCAATCGGCACATTGGTTAAACGTTTATACAATGGCGCATGGCTAACATTTGGTGTTGGTTTCACGTTGGATGTCGATGGTTTTAAAACTATAGTTGATTTGGCGTGTTGGCATAACACTCACCATTTGATTCTTTGGTTGGCCAAACGATATGGTTTTTGAGCTATGCTATGATTGTTTGAACAGATGTGTAAATTGGTGGTTGTACTTTGCCTTAACTATCGTGCATGGCAGTGAATGAATCCACCACCTTCGCATGCTTGCATTAATGCTGACCCCTTTTGGCTCGATTCATTGTTGTTGGTTCGGATAGCTCTGTTACTGTGTGTTCAAACCCTTCCTTGCCATGCATTCAACTCCATGGCACCAGTCATGCGAGTTGAACCCAATGGCAAATAGACCCTGTTGATGTTTGACAGTGCCTGCCAAGATTTGGCAGACAGTGGGTGGCTTACCTTCGTGGAACGTTTCGAGGGTTTTAACCTTTGTGTGGCTCGACAGTTTGCCATGACCTTCAATGGATGTCGAGCCAAGGTAGGCGATATACAATTGGAAATTGATGAACAGTTTATTAGTCTTGCTACGGGTTTACCTGTCACTGGACAACGATGGTCCAAGAATTGCAAAGTCGAGGAGGTCCCATGGACACTGCTCTTCCAGTCACTCAAAATCACCTCCTGTGATAGAGGTATGCCAGTAACCATGCTTAAACAATGTTGGCATGATTTATTGATGATAATCAAACAGTTTATCACCTGTGAGGGTCGATACGGGTTTGTGTTCCTACACCACCTACGTTTTCTTATGGTTTTTATGGGATATCAGCTCAATATTCCCTATTATTTGCATCGAAGCCTATTTAAAATTTCGAAGAAGTACAAAAGACTTCAGGCTGACAGTAGCCTTTTTCATTATGGGCTGGTTAAGCTTATTGTTGTCTGTCATTTGAGTCTACACGGGGATTGTTGGAGAAATTTCATTGCTCAGAATGGTTTCGAGGATTCAAACCCTACACAGGTTGACAAACCTGTGGTGAGCGAGGTCAAGGTTGTAACCCTAGTGCCCTACCATATCCTATTACCTAAACCCTCGACTGACCCTCCTATCGACTTACCCCACACTGTGACTAAGAATGCTGAGACTGTAAAGCCTATGAGCAAGAAGCCCATAGCCCACCTTACTATGAATGCTAAAGGAAAAAGGAATGCTCGTTTGATTTCACGAATGGCAATAAATAAGCCAAAACCTCCTGTTGAGCCAAACCCTATCGTATTGAGTGAGGAATCTGATTCAAAAGTGGAGCATTTCTTGGCTAGCGAATACCCCTATTCACAAGGTCTGTGTCCCGAATCTTCGTATGACTTTGTGTCAAACCTACCCCCCTGCCTATAGGATGACCCTAACTACCCAGGCATTAAGTTGCCTTGTGAAACCCTCTGTCATATGCCCAAATCCTCCCCTGTTCTGTCTAAACCTATAGTGTCACCCTGTGATCAATACAATGCATGGTTAGAGCGATACTATAATGATGTTCCGATTCTCCAATCAAAGATTCAATATTTAGAGGACCAGATTGCAGCCCTGACCAGTCAAAAGACCAAGCTACAAGCGACAGATAAGAAACAAAAGACGATCGGCTCTATATTGTTTAAAAATGTGGAATTATCCACGAATGTTGTAAATTCCAAGCTGGTGTAATTGAATAGCCTCGTCGTCACACAGGTATGTTTAATATCAATCATTTTTGTAAATAATCTAGGTTTATATAACGATTTGATTTCGGTTTTAGACAGCTCTGTTCATTTCATTTGAATGGCTCTGTTACATTGCATGAATTCTATACATAGCTTTGCTTTGACTAAATGGAATTTCATTTTTCTCAGTTAAGCTTCTACTAGATTTTCAGCGATTTGATTGATCTTGGTGTGGATTTGATTTGTTTGATTGAGTTAAAATGGATGCTCTGCTGTCAATCGAATTTGTTTGTATCTATTCTAGACAGGAAATGTTCTTATACTCAAGTTAGAAAATGATCACATTTTGTTTCAATTTCGTTATAACGCATATGCTATGATTGGCAATGATTTTGATGAGGTTAACTGTTACATATTGTTGTGCCATATGACTTTCAAAGAACATGAATTCAACTCGGAACTTTTCCAATGTGACTCTGTACAAACACGCCCAAATCATGGAATGGATTTTATTGCTTAAACGATTATGCTGAACCCCAGCCGATTAATTCACATTAATTGAAGTACTCTTAGCTCGACCATGTTATCAATTGGATTCGTAATTGCAATGGATATTCTATTTGAATTTGATTTGTAGAACGAGATTGGATATATCTGGATTCATGATTTGTTTCTATATTAAACTCAACCATGTTTTGTTTGAAATTAATGATTTCGTTCAATACCAATCAAGTTTATTTGCCCAGTTTGAAATAACCGATTATCACATTGTCGATTTTATTATGATTGTGATCACAATTAATCGATCCTGTCTGTTGACTGTGCAAGGATCAACGATCGAAATCTATGACACATTCTGTTTGATTGATGTTGTTATGTATGATTTCATTTACCCATAATCGAAACAGTCTTTCTATCTTCGTATTCGATTAAACGACATGAATCTTTTGCTATATCGTTACAGCTATAACGAATGGAAAGTGATTTTGTTGGATCGGATTGTATCTATTGTTTAACAATCACATACGATATGTTTTTCAATTGGATATGAAACAATCTTATTGTTGTTCGATTATGACTCATTTACCCGATTTTATGGTAACAGAAGAACAAAGTATTCCTATCTCTGTTTTCGATTGAATCATTTTGATCCTGTTTAATGTTGAATGATAAAATCATTTTGATTCGTTTTCAAGTAATCATTGGAAGATAATTGGATTTAATTCTTTTAAAAGATTTGATTTGATTTCAATTCTGATTCTGTATATTATTTTAGACTAGCTACAGAATCAGATGATTCTGTAGCTAAGTTTGTAGAATTAAATTTTTATTGTTTTATTAATAAAATATCTCTCTAATTTGTTATTTTTGGTCCATTTCAAGTGAATTCGAAATTGCATTGAGTTTGATGAAGAAGTTAGAGGATATTTGAGATATTTTCTTTCATTTTAATTTCTTAGTTTAGTTGATATTGGGAGATCTTCCCAGATTTTTGTAAAACAGTTTTAATTTCCACAGGGAGGTTTTACCCTGTGGAAAGACTTATATATACTTATTATTTTTGTAATAACATCATCCTCATTCATGGGAGAACAAGGATATGGAATTTTAATACAGACTGAGGTAGAATTTCATGTTCTGTTACAGCTTTAGCTTTTCATTATATCAATATTTTGTTTCATGTTCTTGTGTATCAATTTGAATTTGGTTAATGACTACTTTAGCTATCTTAATCTTGTGCAAATGATATGATTTAATCACTTTAATCCATATCTGATTTCTTCTAGTGTATAAAAAACATAGCAATTACTTGGTTCAATTTGTGAATGACAGATTTATCTTCTTCATTAATTGGATTATTAAGTATAAGTTTTTGCATAACAGGCTTCCCTTATTGCAGAGATTTATAAATTATATAATTGTTATGATTTTTTATGTCTTGTTTGTCCTGCAAATAAACTCAAAGAGAATTGCAGCCTATCGTTTACGAGAAGCTTTTGGATCAACTGGTGCGAGTTTCCTTCCTCCGACCAGCTTCGAATTCATCATACACAGTGCAAAATTGGAGCGTTTCCAGGTTAGTTTGTCACTTGTTTGTTAGTATATTTATTAGTAGTTTATTTTAGATATAAGTTTAGTTAGATATATATGTGTGTTTAGTATATTAGATTGTTTAATTTCAGTAAGCTTCATTTCTTGTTTATAAAATTATAAAATCAAAAAAGAAATACCTTTCTCTGTCTTAGGGCAGAATATAATGAGTTTTCCGGGTTTTATTTAAATCTGTATTTTGTGAATATTGTATATTTTGTAAATAAGTTATATTTATGATAGTAATTAACATAGTATTAGTTAATAGTTAGTAAATAGTAGATTAGTTAGTTTGTTTAATAGTTAGTTTTAATTAGATTAGTGTATTAGTTTGTTTTATTGTTAGTTATTAAGAGTTTGTTTAGTTTTATTTAGATTAGTTTTATCTTTGGTTTTCCCAGGACCTTAGATCGGCTAACGGAGCCGCTAAACCTGTCAGGGTGGTCCATTCCAAACGGCTTGGGTTATTTAGACAACCCTGGACCAGTTCCACTCTCTCAGTTGATGGACAGTCAATTTCTCCCGTCAACAAATGGTGCTAGAAGGAGGGCCTGAACTTAATTAATGGCACGAGGCAGTCACAAGACTCCTCCCCCCCCAAACCAATCACCTATAGTGACCAGAAGCCATTCACAAGATAATATTCCCCTTCAAACAACAACTACTTCAACCGAAGATCCGCAAATCATAGTTGAGGCAACAACCCCTAATCCTATAGGTGGTGACATTCAAGAGATTGTCCATCAATCTCTTATTAAAACACATAGTGCCTTAGCTCGTCTTAGGTAACCAAACCATCTGTGGGGTCAACCTTTGGATTTATCTGATATCAGAGAACAATTAGGTGACACTAACCTCACTGTGAATCCTACAGATCCAATCACAAATCCTGCTGCAGGAGGATCTGGGATACCTCCTTCACCACCTCCCTCATCTCCTTCTTCTTCTGGAGGAGTTTCCTCATCAGACGAAGGCAATTCACCTTCTCATCCTTCCACACCCACTACCCCAATGGAAAATCAGAACAACCCTACTAGACCTTGGTTGGACCAGGATGTTGTAGCTATACCTGGAGCCCAACACCCTTTACCTAAACACCCAGAGAAATGGCTTCCCAAGTTTGATCCCGATTCAAAACAGATAGCTGAAGATCATATCAAAAAATTTATGTTAGCCATTAGACTCCGCAATGTTGAACATGAAGACATTCTCTGTAGTTTGTTCCCTTATACTTTTGAGGGTAATGCATCCACTTGGTACTTTTCCCAATAGCCCCATACTATCGTGTCTTGGGACAAGTTTGAGTCATGTTTTTTGGAAAAGTCCAGAGACGGTAAACCTCTGGATGTCTTAGTCATGGACCTTTCTAGCCTCAAAATGAACCCGAAAGAAAAATTTAAAGACTTTAATCAAAGATTCTTAATGCTTAAAAACTGAATCCCTACAGATTCCATGCCTGCTGAGAGTCTTGTAATAGCTTACTACACTAAATCTCTACATCAAAGCATAGCTATTTGGGTTAAACGATCAAAAAAGGCCACGTTGTTAGAATCCTTTGAGGAGGCCACCCAAATAGAAAAAGACATACTTAGTCTTAATGACTCTTCTAGCAACGAAACTGAGACTGTTTCTTCTTCCAAAAAGAAGATTGAAATCCTCCCCAGACCCACACAAAGTAAAATACAACCTGAAAACTCTGATTTGGAAAACCTAACCAAAGTTGTTCAAAAGTTGTCTAATCAAATTATAGACTTAAAAAGGTTGACTGAAGAAGCTTCCTCGAGTAAAGGACCCTACAAATCTCCTTTCCAAAATCCCTTTCCTACCAATCGACCTAACCCAAAACCCAAAGGTTTAAATATAGAAAGTTTGCAATGTGCTCTTCAAACAATTCTAGAAGCCCAAGATAACTTGATGCCTCCTGAGATTCCTGAGGAGGTAGTTGAACAAGAGACACTCCAAGAAGAAGAGTCTTCTCCAAACATCTTTGGACACTTCTCGGATAGCATCTTCCAGGCCAACTTCGATATTGTTCACCCTTATAACACTAGGAGTAAGACAACAAATAAATCTTCTTCCGAAAACACTACAACTTCACCTCCAAAGCCATCTAAATCAGCAGAAACTAAACAAAGTAATGTCAGCCCCAACTTGGATTATGATGTTGTTGAAGATCTTAAAAAGTTAAGGGATAACATTTCTATTTATGAGTTATTGAAGTTTCCATTTTTGTTACAGAAAATGTTGAAAAATATTTCAGAGAATGGCAAGAATGGCAATTCAATTGGTAACAAGGTTGTGCTAAGAAAAGTTCCACAGAAGACTTCCACAAAAAACAATCCTGATCCTCAAGATAAAGGAAGCCTTCTTGCAGTTACTGTAAATAATGTAAATAATAATGTGAATAATGTAAATAATGTAGATAAAGTAGCATTAGAAATTGCGAGTAAGAAACCACAAGTTACTACTCTTACTACTTGCAAGAATGTACCTCCTTTTCTTTTAACTTTCGATATTTTCAACAGAAATGTGCATAATTGTATGGTGGACTCAGGGGCGTCTCCAATGTGATGCCTTGGTTTGTCTGCCAAAAGATTAACGCTGAAGTAGAACCATCTTCTTTAAAAATCATACAACTTGATCGGACAAATGTCAAAGTTATAGGCGAACTAAAGAATGTGTTGATTAGATTATCGTCTAACCCAAAGGTTCATCAAGTTATTGATATAATTGTGGTGGATATTCCAGAAGTGTATGGTCTGTTTTTGAGTAGGGACTGGTTGGAGCAGCTACATGGTTACTTCTCAATAGACTGGTCTCACTTATGGCTCCCAGAGAACGGTAAGCCTAACAATATTAAAGTGAATCATGAGCACTACCTCAAGTTCACGATCACAGATTTGAATGATCCTTGTTGTAGGAAAATCTCCCTGCGGACAGGTAGATCGCCTCTAAGAGATTGACCTTAACCCTAGACAGAAAAATGCTTAACGTGGACACTGATTTCCTTTCAAATCTATCTAAACTAATACATGAGAAGGAAGGATAATAGAAGTACCTCTTAACCGACGTTTGTCCCTTCATGCTCCGAGTTGCGCTCCAATCCTTTGCTCCTCGCTGAGTTCTACAGACAAATAAGATACGACCACTTCCTACTCTATTGATATTAGCTTGAAAACAGATCTTTCAATTAATGATAAGTTCATGTAACATCAGACACAAACTAGAAAGAAACAGGCCAAGCGTGTCATATTAATGAGAATAATGACATCAATGATTACAATCGTAGATGTGAATGTGACAACTTCATCAAGTCCCCTTTGTCTAACCCTTGCTCGAAAGATCCACAATCTAGTTGACAACAACTTCACTGATCACTTCTCCTTTGGCTGACTGTGTGTTTTCTATGAGATCATAGGTTTCATGCTAGCAATTCTCCCCCCTTTCCACCACCATAGAGCTTGCTTATATAGGTTGGGAGGAGCTTAACCTCTTGAGTTATGTTTAGAACAAGTTGGGAACCTCCTCCTTAGATCAGGGATCTCTTGATGAAACCAAAAATTCGAGTACAAATTCATCTTAATCTCGAAGGATCCTTTCCTTATTCTCCTCACCGGGCTAACAACTGACCCAGATTAGGGAGCGCTCCTTCAAAAGGGGCATCAGAGTGCTAGAACGCTCCCTGAGAAGCTTAAGGGGAGTGCCAGCACTTCAAAAGTGGGCAGCTCTCCTTCAGAGGGGTGAGGAAGTGTTATAACATTCCTTGAGGCCTTATATGGGAGCACCATGACTCCTAAGGTTGTTTCAAGGGAGTGTTCACCCTTAAAACTCTTGATTGAAATCCCTTTTCAGCTGTTAAGAGTTGTTTGACTCTAGTGAACCAGTTCTCCTTCTTCAAACCAAGTACATAAGATGTTTTAAGTGCCTCCTTAGTGTCGTCATTATGGAAACATGATTCAACAACATTTGTGACACTTGTAACCAACTTGCGACACTTGCAAAAGTTGTAAGGAAGTTGCGGCACTTACGACAATTGAGAGGAATATGCAACACTTATCCAATTGAGTAATTTTGATGTGTAACAGAATGCCCCCCAAAGTATGAAGTCAGAAGATGCGAAATGATGAATGAAATACTTTGTAGATGTTCAAGCAAGGGTATAGACTCAGAGAACCTGATGAAATCTGCACACAAACATCCAACAAATATCATGACATATTTCAAAACCCAAGGCAGGCATACCTATGCTTGGGTGATCGAGACTTGTGAGGTATGGCCTCAATAATATACATTGCGGATCCATAATTGTATTGATGAAAGGGTATAGCCACTGAAGATACAATGTGGATCTATACTCTGATGACTTGGACTGATCATAGCCATGAAGAATACACAGTGGATCTACGAGATGACAAGACATAGCCACGACCAATACACAGTGGATCTATGTGACAGTGTATGTGTTCTTTGTCCAATAAAAAACTCCTTCACAACCTGGGCAAAGCATCTCTCAAAGTGATTACTCAACCCAGGGTCCTCTTACCAATCCTAGTGTGATATGATTCTATCCATGCTAATAGATGTCTTGACGTCGAACATGGTAGAAACCACTTGATTACCGGTCAATGAGGTAAATCGTTAACAAGTGTGAGGGAGATCACCATTAATGTCAATGATTCCCAAGGTACCTTAGTACATTCCATCAAACGTGAATAGATGAGCTGAGGTCGAACATTCGTGGAATCATTCGATTAGAGGTCAATGATGTAAATCCACTGTCGAATGTGAGGAGGCCTACCATTGAGGCATGCAGGTCCCAAAGTACTAACTAGTTTCTAAGTCTAATTCCCGGATAATGTGTTGAAGTCGACAGGATTAGACTCGTCGAGGGAGGGCCTCGATGTATCCCCCATCAACGACGTGAAATGAATTCAAAGATCTAATTGGTAGACCAAAAGAACATGGACTGACACGGGTTTTGAGACAAGATATTTGGGATGGTTGACTCTCGAGGTAGATACTTCCCTTGAACACTGAGGCACAACAGCAAAACGTGACATGGACCAATACTTATGCAATGGATGTGATGACTTGCGTCGAGTGACCCAAAGGAGTGAAAGGAACTCAAAATATCGGCTCAATGCAGAGGTTCAGTGGATTATGATACATGTAAATGACAAAGTGTCGTGTTCAAGGGTGACTCTAAGAAGTGCTGGATGATGTTCTCAAGAGACTGCTTGGCTTGCTCCTTTCAATTTTTCCCCCATCCAGATAGATGAGTANGGTAAGGTTCCACGATATGCTTGATGTCGTGGAAAGCGTATGACATGGCTCACTGGAAAGTAGCACCAGCATTTTTAAGGCCAAAAGCTAGTTTTCGGTAGGCGAAAGTTCCCCAAGGGAAGATGAAGGTTATCTTATGTTGATCAGCAAGTAAGATTTCAATCTAGTTATATCCATAAAATCCATCCATGAAAGAGAAGATTACACTTTCTACACAATTATCGATGATTTGATCGATGAAAGGTTTAGGGTAGTTGTCCTTGGGACAAGCTTTGTTGAGATATCGATAATCGATGCAAACACAGATGGTCCCTTGTTTTTTGGCAACCGAAAAGAGGTTGGAGACTCATTTTGTCAAAGGGATGGGATAGATGAAGCTAGATTTAAGAATTTTTTCAACTTCTACCTTTATAGCTGCCATTTTCTTGGGGTGAACCAGGCAGAGTTTCTGTAGAACCGGTTTTGCGTTAGGGTAAGTCTTGATTTCGTGTATGACGATTGAAGGGTCAATCCCTGGCATTTCCTCGTAGCTCCATGTGAAGACATCATGGAATTCCTTGAACAAAGCGGTGTAAGAAACCACTTCGTCAAGCGTGCAATTAGCACCAAGATTAATGTTTTCTACGACACCTTCTTTGACTGAAATGTCAATTGTGATTGTAGTAGAGATGTTACCATGTTCCCCTCAGAAAAAGTATCTTGTGTGAGGATAGGGGATTGTGGAGCATCGGTAACATAGGGGGGGAAGACAAATCATATGTCTTGTACTTCTTCCAAAGGCGAAAGAAAAGAGGATCGATGGTGGTTATCATCCCAGGGTAAATCGTCAATGCTGAGCATTTCCATAATAGATTCGTTTGAAGGAAAAATGTGCGAAATGTAATCAATGACAGATGATAGGGAATCCAACCACGAGGGCACCGAGTAAGCATCAGGCACCAATGAATGTGAATTGTTGGGAGAGGGAGAGGTAGATTGGATAGCTATGTATGCGGCCTCGACTGGGTTGAGTGGCATGGTGTCACTGAGCACATCGAATTCCAAAGGACTAGGTACAATCCAAGGATCATATGATTCCAAGGATTGATAAGGCATAGTCGAGATCATGTTGACGGTAGCAATGTGGTGTGCAGTAAGTGGAAGTAGTGTAGGGAAGGTACCCATAAGGCTAGAATATTTCAATAAGCCAACACCAACGCTTTCATACGTAACTGAGTGGTCTCCCAAAAAAGGAATGTTGTTGGTGGCAGGGATGCGAGCGTCGGGTGTACAGATGTCAAGTTGATCGACGGTGACAATTTTTCCTTGATGGGGGAATTGTACACATTGAAACACCGACGAGGCGACGATAGTCATAGCGTAGAACCAACTTCTTCCAATTAAGAGGTTGTAATCGAGGGGATCATCGACCACCTCGACATCAACAGTAACAGTTTTTACGCCCAACTAAACGGCTAGGGATTGCAGTAATCTGTGAGGATGGAAACCTCATCCATCGAAAGCGCATAACATCGTAGGGGATTTGTTAAGGGCAGGTGATTTTAAGCCTTTCCAATAGGCTAGAGACATGACACAGGTAGAGGCTCCCTCATCTAGGATATTTCAGTGGATTTGTTGATTGTGAACAACAACATTGATTTGGAAAGCTAGCTAGTGGGAGAGTCACGATTGATGATCATCCGGATTAAACGTGATGTAGTTTGATGAATCGGGATCGAAAGTGCCAATAGAAGTTAAGAGAGTCCTACATTGGTTAGGACAGTGTTGTAGAACTTCCAATGTGGACATGGCACACGGGGCTTGGGCCAAATCTTCTACAATATTGTAATTTTGGGCAACCCGTGAATTAGGATTGAAAGTGGATTTCCGGATGGTGCTCTTAGGAGGGCGTAAGATGGAGTCAAAAGAAGGTTTCTCAATCTGAAGTGGCCCGGATGGAGGGCTAACAGATGGAGGATTAACAGCAGATGGTAAAGGATCTGGCGAAGAATCATTAGCAGTCTTCGACTTGTCAGGTTTAACTGGCATGTCGTATGTCGCAGAATGAGTGGTTAGATTAACCCTGTTAAACATGTAAATGTGGGCGCTTGTTGAGGCCTCATCAAGGAGTTGGTTGGAACTGCCCCTGGCATGGGGTTTTGTGCAACCAAATATTGTTGTTGCGGAAAAGTCTGAGTAAGCACGACGGGTTGCGAATTTCCCTTGAAAAGTTTAGCCACTTCATCATGGTGTGGGAAATCTCGAGTGTAGTGATCATCACCACAAATGAGACATGGGAATTTCGGTTTTCGCTGTGGTTGTTTTCTAGTAGCAGGAGTTTGTGATTGGGTTTTGGGTTGTTCATTGTTATTATTCTTCTTTGTTTTGTTTCTCGCTTTCTTCTTGCCCCCAAGTTGTTGTGAAGGGGTTGATTGGAACACATTCACATCAGAGACCTAAGTTTGAGGGGGGGTAGAAGAGGCTACAGTCGAACTGGGAGAAACCGTTGAAGTGGGCCACTGAGTCGTTCCAGTGGACTGAGTGGTAGATTGGGTTTTGACAGAGCCAATAACTCCATCTGCATGTGAAGCAGTCGATGGTTTGGATGGATCGTTAGTGGCATGAGTAGCGTTCGGTATCAACTCATACAGAGTACCATATTGTGAATAGACTAAGTCTAAGTACTGAGCTCGGGCGATGGCTTCTTCCTCGGTGACCACACTGCCCATGGAAACATCACGAACGATCTAGGGTAATAATGATTTCGTGAACCATTCCGCTAATAATTGGTCGGGGATGACTACTTTGATTAACCTTCGTCATCGTCTCCATTCATGGATATGATCGGAGATGTGTATGGAAGTTGTCTGATGAAGGGAGGTTAATAGTTCAGTACCCGTCTCGTATCGAATGGGCAGTTGGAAATGTGTGAGGAAGGACATGACGAGGGAGTTGAAATCATGGAAAGATGCACGTGGTAATTCAATATACCATTTTGCTGCAGAATCCGTAAGCGTTCGTTGGAAAAGACGCAAACGAATAGAGTCATCCATGAGGGAGTTGGATGAACACCACAAATGGAAGGTCATCACGTGGTTGTTTGGGTCTTCTCCAGTTTTTCCATCGAATTTTGGGATATCAGAAGGAAGTTTTGCTAGAATAGCTGGCCAAACCGAAGAATGATAAATGGGATCGTTCGTTAACCGAGACAAGTCTGGAAGATCCAGGGTAGCCAGAAAAGGTAGTTGTCGGTTAACCTGTGGGTAATGTTGGTGTGGCAGGGGTACACCAGTGGGGCCCATTACCGGGTTATGTGGATAATTATAACTAATGGGCCCTCTCATATGAGGTTGGTTTTGACCAAGGTATGCAGTATTTGAGGTGTTTTGAGAAGCATGTGTGAGCGGAGGATAACCGGATGGGTTTTGAGGGTTATAGGGTGGGTTTGGCATTTGTCCATAAGGGGGGTGTTGCGGAGTCTGAACATTTTGTCCCATGGAGGCATGTGGATTTCCTTGAAAAGGGACGCTCCACGGATTGGTTGCAACAGACACATTTTGTCCTTGTGGTTGATGGTGGACTCTGACTTGAGGTTTCCCCCCAGCATGAGGGTACCCCCCGAATGGAATTTGTCCTCTGGTGGGAGGATGCCCCCCAGCATTAGGTTTCCCTCCGAATGGAATTTGTCCTTCGGTGGGAGGATGCCCCCCGACATTAGGGTTCCCTCCAAATGGAATTTGTCCTCCAGAGGGAGGGTGCCCCCCAGTTTGAGGTAGAGTTCCTAGGATCTGAAAGCTATATTCCAATGACTGACTGGTGTTGTCGATCGGGTTAGGACCACCAAGGCCAGTCCCTCCGGGTTGTTGGATAGGTATGGAACTTCCCAGTACAATTTGAGTAGTGGTTTGGGTAGTGGTTGTAGTGGACACATTCAGTTCCCTAAATGCAAAAGGGAGTGTAGGTCTTGGTGTTACAGGTGTGCCAATCAGGGATTTATTAACTACCGCATTACCGGCAGGGATAGTTGGAATGTGTGGGGCCATTGTCGAATGGNCACATCGAATTCCAAAGGACTAGGTACAATCCAAGGATCATATGATTCCAAGGATTGATAAGGCATAGTCGAGATCATGTTGACGGTAGCAATGTGGTGTGCAGTAAGTGGAAGTGGTGTAGGGAAGGTACCCATAAGGCTAGAATCTTTCAATAAGCCAACACCAACGCTTTCATACGTAACTAGGTGGTCTCCCAAAAAAGGAATGTTGTTGGTGGCAGGGATGCGAGCGTCGGGTGTACAGATGTCAAGTTGATCGATGGTGACAATTTTTCCTTGATGGGGGAATTGTACACATTGAAACACTGACGAGGCGACGATATTCATAGCGTAGAACCAACTTCTTCCAATTAAGAGGTTGTAATCGAGGGGATCATCGACCACCTCGACATCAACAGTAACAGTTTTTACACCCAACAGAACGGCTAGGGATTGCAGTAATCTGTGAGGATGGAAACCTCGTCCATCGAAAGTGCATAACATCGTAGGGGATTTGTTAAGGGAAAGTGATTTTAATCCTTTCCAATAGGCTAGAGACATGACATAGGTAGAGGCTCCCTCATCCAGGATATTTCAGTGGATTTGTTGATTGTGAACAACAACATCGATTTGGAAAGCTAGCTAGTGGGAGAGTCACGATTGATGATCATCCGGATTAAACGTGATGTAGTTTGATGACTCGGGATTGAAAGTGCCAATAGCAGCTAAGAGCATCCTACATTGGTTAGAACAGTGTTGTAGAACTTCCAATGCGGACATGGCACACGAAGCTTGGGCCAAATCTTCTACAATATTGTAATTTTGGGCAACCCGTGAATTAGGATTGAAAGTGGATTTCCGGATGGTGCTCCTAGGAGGGCGTAAGATGGAGTCAAAAGAAGGTTTCTCAATCTGAAGTGGCCCAGATGGAGGGCTAATAGATGGAGGATTAACAACAGATGGTAAAGGATCTGGCGAAGAACCATTAGCGGTCTTCGACTTGTCAGGTTTAACTGGCATGTCGTATGTCGCAGAATGAGTGGTTAGATTAACCCTGTTAAACATGTAAATGTGGGCGCTTGTTGAGGCCTCATCAAGGAGTTGGTTGGAACTGCCCACGGCATGGGGGTTTCTGCAACCAAAGATTGTTGTTTCGGAAAAGGCTGAGTAAGCACGGCGGGTTGCGAATTTCCCTTGAAAAGTTTAGCCACTTCATCATGGTGTGGGAAATCTCGAGTGTAGTGATCATCACCACAAATGAGACATGGGAATTTCAGTTTTCGCTGTGGTTGTTTTCCAGTAGTAGGAGTTTGCGATTGGGTTTTGGGTTGTTTGTTGTTATTATTCTTCTTTGTTTTGTTTCTCACTTTCTTCTTGCCCCCAAGTTGTTGTGAAGGGGTTGATTGGACCACATTCACATCAGAGACCTAAGTTTGAGGGGGGGTAGAAGAGGGTACAGTCGAACTGGGAGCAACCATTGAAGTGGGCCACTAAGTCATTCCAGTGGACTGAGTGGTAGATTGGGTTTTGACGGAGCCAATAACTCCATCTGCATGTGAAGCAGTCGATGGTTTGGATGGATCGTTAGTGGCATGAGTAGCGTTCGGTATCAACTCATACAAAGTACCATATTGTGAATAGACTAAGTCTAAGTACTGAGCTCGGGCGATGGATTCTTCCTCGGTGACCACACTGTCCATGGAAACATCACGAACGATCTAGGGTAATAATGATTTCGTGAACCATTCCGCTAATAATTGGTCGAGGATGACTGCTTTTATTAGCCTTCGTCGTCGTCTCCATTCATGGATATGATCGGAGATGTGTATGGAAGTTGTATGACGAAGGGAGGTTAATAGTTCAGTACCCGTCTCATATCGAATGGGCAGTTGGAAATGTGTGAGGAAGGACATGACGAGGGAGTTGAAATCATGGAAAGATGCGCGTGGTAATTCAATATACCATTTTGCTGCAGAACCCGTAAGTGTTCGTTGGAAAAGACGCAAACGAATAGAGTCATCCATGAGGGAGTTGGATGAACACCACAAATGGAAGGTCATCACGTGGTTGTTTGGGTCTTCTCTGGATTTTCCATCGAATTTTGGGATATCAGAAGGAAGTTTTGCTGGAATAGCTGGCCAAACCGAAGAATGATAAATGGGATCATTCGTTAACTGAGACAAGTCTGGAAGATCCAGGGTAGCCAGAAAAGGTAGTTGTCGGTTAACCTGTGGGTAATGTTGGTGTGGCAGGGGTACACCAGTGGGTCCCATTATCGGGTTATGTGGATAATTATAACTAGTGGGCCCTCTCATATGAGGTTGGTTTTGACCAAGGTATGCAGGATTTGAGGTGTTTTGAGAAGCATGTGTGAGCGGAGGATAACCGGATGGGTTTTGAGGGTTATAGGGTGGGTTTGGCATTTGTCCATAAGGGGGGTGTTGCAGAGTCTGAACATTTTGTCCCATGGAGGCATGTGGATTTCCTTGAAAAGGGATGCTCCACGGATTGGTTGCAATGGACACATTTTGTCCTTGTGGTTGATGGTGAACTCTGACTTGAGGTTGCCCCCCGAATGGAATTTGTCCTCCGGTGGCAGGATGCCCCCCAGCATTAGGTTTCCCTCCAAATGGAATTTGTCCTCCAGTGGGAGGATGCCCCCCGACATTAGGGTTCCCTCCAAATGGAATTTGTCCTCTAGAGGGAGGGTGCCCCCCAGTTTGAGGTAGAGTTCCTAGGATCTGAAAGCTAGATTCCAATGACTGACTGGTGTTGTCGATCGGGTTAGGACCACCAAGGCCAGTCCCTCCGGGTTGTTGGATAGGTATGGAACTTCCCAGTACAATTTGAGTAGTGGTTTGGGCAGTGGTTGTAGCGGACGCATTCAATGCCCTAAATGCAAAAGGGAGTGTAGGTCTTGGTGTTACAGGTGTGCCAATCAGGGCTTGATTAACTACCGCATTACCGGCAGGGATAGTTGGAATGTGCGGGGCCATTGTCGAATGGGCTGTCTGGAGGGGAATAGTAGGCCTTCAGCCAACAAATGGTATGTTCGGACCAATGGTTGGTGTGGCTGTAAAAGTGGTAGTACCGGTGAAATTATTTGGGGGTATAGTGTAGGAAAAATATGCGTCGGCACCTTCTCCTATTCCATAAAGATCTTGCAGCAAGCGTGGTGGACTCCAAACAACGTCCGCAGTCCAAAAAGGGTCATTGGCTAAAGGGTTTTGAGGAGACCCCGCCGAAATATCCGGATTGACAACAAATTCTCCAGCAGAATTTAAGTGGAGGATCTATCGTTCGTATCCCTCCAGAATGTGGTATGCTTTCGGAGATTCTGAGACAATTCAAAAATTCTCCAAAGGGATGGGAACTTCTTCCTGGGGAGTTGTAGTGTTTTGAACCTTGCTTTGTTCAGGAGATTCCTCTGTAGAATGAGGGGGTAAAGGGGTGTTTCCTTCCATATTTTCTAGAGGAAGTCCATGTAGCCTTCGCGAACAGCGTGGAGGGTCAATGTTGGCGGAAAAGAATCGGTGAAAGAAATCTATGGCCAACTAGCGAAAAGAAACAGCACACACTAAAAAATCTAAGAATCACAACCAAGCAAACATGACCTTATTTTGATGACCGTACTAGTTGGTGATGAAATCCAACATCACGTGATCAAGTCCAGAAGGGGTGGGGGTAGGGTGGAACAGTTACAATGGTGACCTGCTTAACAGACTTACGCCTTGGTGCAAGATTCCACGCAGTAATTGTTGATTTACCCTCCAAGGAGCCCGAGTGAGTTTGACCAATGTATATTCCAGGTACAGTGAGACTTGCCGTCACCGTCACCTTATGTAAGACCCTAAATATTATGGCCACTAAGGTTACCAATTCGCAGTCAGCCCCTGGGCGGAACAATCGACAGTCCGATAAGAACGTACAGGCAGGGTATCAAGCATGAAATCAACTAGAAGGCTTCCACGCAGTAATTGTGGATTTACCTCAAAGTGATCCCCATAATACAATCTGACCACCACAATCAGTTAAACCATGGAGGGTTAGTCCCCATAGCTTACCCAAATGCGACCTCG
>JZKD02S1846482.1:0-13423 GCA_000966675.3 Picea glauca | reverse complement strand
CAGACTTAATTGGGTTTCTTTTCTCAAAGAAAAAGATGAAGCATTTGAGAAATTTAAAATATTTAAGGCTTTAACTGAGAATCAAACAGGTAAGAGGTTAAAGGAAGTAAGATTAGACAGAGGAGGAGAATTTATGTCAAGTGATTTCAAGGAATTATGTGATAAACATGGGATCAAGAGAGAATACACAATCCCAAGAACTCCACAACAAAATGGATTAGTTGAGAGGCAAAACATAATAGTTCAGCAAATGGTCCCACCTCAGACCACATAGTGACAAGACACCTTATGAACTGTGGTATGGAAGACTTGCTTCAATAAAACACTTCAAAGTCTTTGGGAGTAAGTTCTACATAAAGAATAATAATGAAAAACTTGTTAAGTATGACGACAGGGCTGATGAAGGCATGTTCTTAGGATATTCTACCAACAATAAAGGATACAAATGCTTTAATAAAAGATTGCATAAATTAGTTGATTGCATTGATTTAAAGGTTGATGAAGGAGTCTTAGTAAGAGAGATGAGAAATATTGAATCAACAATAGAGGATATAGGTGAATTTGAAGTTGAACAGTTCCAAGAATCAGAACAAGAAGAATCTGAGTTAGATGAATATGAAAATACTCAGGAAGAATCAAATCAATAGACAACGTCAAATTCTTCCTCCAAAATTAATCAAAAGAATCATCCTGCAAGTCAGATAATTTGTGAGAAAGACAAAGGTGTACAAACCAGAAGAAGGATAATCAAAAACACTGAACAATCACATATAGCCTTCATATCCATGGTGGAACCCAAGAAATTCAATGAAGCCAGTGAAGATGCAAATTGGTTAAAATCAATGAATGAGGAACTGGATCAAATTGAGAAGAACAATACTTGGGAACTTGTTCCTAGACCTACAGATAAGAATGTAATTGGCTCCAAATGGGTGTTTAAGAATAAAATAAATGAACACGAACAATTTGTTAAGAATAAATCTAGATTGGTCTATAATGGGTATGCACAAGTTGAAGGACAAGATTTTGATGAAACTTTTGCACCAGTGACAAGATTGAAAGCCATTAGAATGGTTCTGGCCTATGCATGCCATAAGAAATTTAAAGTATATCATATGGATGCTAATTCATCCTTTCTTAATGGAGACCTAGAAGAAGAAGTATACATGGAGCAACCTAAAGTATTTTCACTAACAGATAATCCTAACTATGTTTGTAAGTTGAAAAATGCTTTATATGGACTGAAACAGGCACCATGAGCTTGATATCATAGACTAGACAAATTTCTACAGGACAAAGGGTTCAAGAAAGGTATTGTTGACAGTAATCTATATATAAAATCTGAAGGTGATTATTTATTAGTTGTTGTGGTTTACGTAGATGTCATTATCTTTGGATGCATTAATGACCTTTCAGTTTAGTGGTTTGGTAATTCAATGCAGACTGATTTTGAGATGTCCATGATAGGATAATTGTCATATTTTCTTGGCTTACAAATCATTCAGAGTTCTGCATGGATATTTATCTCTCAAGAACAATATTTGAAAGAGATGTTAAAGAGGCTTCAGATGGAAGATTCCTCTCTTGTTGGTACACCTATTGTGGTTGGTTTCAAGATCAGTAAAGATGATATTTCACCTGATGTTGATCAAAGAACATA
This sequence comes from Picea glauca, assembly GCA_000966675.3. Classification (NCBI taxonomy): domain Eukaryota; kingdom Viridiplantae; phylum Streptophyta; class Pinopsida; order Pinales; family Pinaceae; genus Picea; species Picea glauca. The sequence goes on along the minus strand of JZKD02S1846482.1, from coordinate 11,763 downwards.
TCGATCAATGATAGGCAATCTTATGTACATCACAACATCATGTCCTGATATAATGCAGGTTGTTGGAATGGTAGTGTTGGCCCTTGACCAAGTTTTGGAGATCCTTGGTCATGTTTGACCTATTTTGGGACTTTGATAGGCTGGTCGAAGGCAGAGTGCAAAGTGAAGCAGAGATCACGGGATATCATCCCTTTTTTAGGGAATTTTTGGGATTAGGGTTTATGTAATGAGTATGGGTATGTCGGCCCATGGGTTTGCCCAAGTTTAGAACCTTTTTGTAATGTATAAATAGAAAACTAGGTGATGTAAGAATGACTGAATGTTTTGTGTGGTTGATGCCAGGTGATAAGTATTGTGCTAAGTGAAAGTAATTGTAAGAGGCTTTGTGCTTAGTGTACCATCATCTATAGTACTTTGTGAATAGACTGTGCAAGAGGACTTTGTGTTGTAACTTGGGGAAGGAGGAAGTGGTGAGGTGTTCGTAGATCTCCTATCCTCTGCAGAGTATGATTTTGATGCTTTGTGCCTATAAGAATCTTGACAGAAGATAATAAAGAAGAGAAGAGTTGGTGGATGTAGCCCCACGCTGGGGTGAACTACATATATACTATTTTATGGTTTCTTTGTGAATTATGGTTTTTATATTGTTTATGTGATTTATGCTTAGTGCAATAATGTATGTTTAGATGAATATGATATCTTATTGCCTAATGATGTGAATAAGATGCTATATCTGATATGTTTCCTTATGCTAAGTGTTGAGATGTGTTAGATCTGGTTGAATATTGAATTGCTCTATAATTAGGGTTTTATATGCAAAGTAAATACTGGTTGAATACTAATGAATGGTAACTTCCAAGTGCTTTGTTAGAGTATTGTAATCACAAACCTGTGTCTCAGCTAGGTTGTAGAAATATGAGTCCTGCAACCACCCATGCCTCCACCTCGGCTGAGACTTCATATTCTTCACAGGTGTTGCCGAAAGGGTCGGTAGTTAGGGTTTTGTTGGTGTGATGTTTAAGCATTGAACCCTGGGTATGCCCCTATGCAAACAAATGGTTCCGTTGTCAGGACCTAAAACTGTGATTGTTGGGAATTGAGGAAAAGAAGGAGATCTTTTTGCGTAGATCTGTTGCTTTAGTGCACAATATTCTACTTGACTTGTGAAGCTCTATGCTAATAAGAGAAGTCTAATATGAAAAACAAAAGGTGAGATCTGAGAGCTTTATGCTCTGCTAAAGGTAAGAACAGTGAATTTTTTTATTTAAGAGGTAAGATCTTGAAGCTTTGTGCTATGAGAAAGGTAAGATAAGTGAAAAAATGTATTTCAAAAGTATGGATCTAGGTATGTTTGATAAAAAAAATCCTAGCCTGAAAACTACGGCACAACTAGAAGAAAGAAGATTTGATATGAGTAGATATGATAGAAATAGTGAGAGATATGTTATTCCTATGCATAGAAAGAATGTTTGGACTGACAAATGGATGCAAGATCCTAGAAAGAATTTTTTGTAGGTTAGTTACTGTGACCCCAGTGCGCAGTACAGGAAGCATTAGGGATCATTTAAGAGAAAGAGAGGATTAACCCTTTGTTACAATTGTAGAAGACTGAGACACCTTACTAAGGAATGCCCTGGTAGAAGACCTAGTTGTATTAGTTGTAAAGTTGTGGACCATGAAGTTTTGGATTTCCCTAGAATAATTTCTAAGATTGAAAGAATGAATATGGAACAAGAAAACCATGAGAAAGGCCAAGAGACTAAGATTATGGAAAAATCCCAGAAAGAATCAGAGATTGTATTACTAAAGATGAAAGAAACCCTGAATGATCACAGAGACACTAATCTATCAGAGATCTTAAAAGACAAAGAATACATAGAAGAAAGAATAGGAGACTTTGACATAGACTATGTTTTAGATGAGGAAACATAGGTGAATATCATGACAGAAAGAAATTGGGAAATTTTGGGAAAACCTGCTATGCTTCCCTCATTGGGAGGAATAGGATTATTTAGAGGAAATATAATAAACCTATGTGGAAGACTTACCCAGACATCTATGAGTTCTCATGGAACTTCGACGGAGGAAGAATTTGAGTTCATTAAGTTTATTGAGAACAACCCCCCATTTACTATGCTATTAGGGAAAAATTGGATTGAGAAAGATCAGATCCAAAGAATAAAAGAAGAGGAAGCCCTAGAACAGAAAAATAAAGAATTAACAGATTTCATGACTAGGAGAATAACACACTTGATAGAAGAACAAGAGAACAAGTCGAAGATTCTAAGGACCAGGGATCTATATGACGAAGCTGAAAGAACACAGACAGACTTGAAGAACCCGTCCACACAGGAAAGCAGAGCACCTACCCCATATAGAGAAGAAGTATTACACTCTAACCCTATGAAATATTGTCAACAATGTGAAGTTACTATGCCAAGAGAAGATCAGAATCAAAATGGAAAGAGGAACCTAGTAACTCAGATTATAGGAAAAAAGTTTAGAAATCTGAGTAAGAAGAAAGAGAAGTTAGAAAAATTACAAGAACCCCAGAAAGAACTTTGCAGAAGGAAGGTTTGTAGAATTCAAACTTTGTCAAAATATAAATACAACACAGATTGGCACTTCGCCATGGTGGAGAAATGTGATTGTTGGAGGCATTGTGACCATTAGGCCTTCATTCTCGAATGGTTAGAAGAGCAATTATGGACCAAAATCTTGCCATTGGACTGTTAGGACCGTGCCATAATGGTTGGAATTGCATTGATTAAGTCTTTTCGACCCATTAGAAGAACCCATTACGGTGTTGTCTATTTATCTCGTCGAGCGTTGCATAGAGAACACTTTTTCCAATTGTGATTATCCAAGCCCACAAAGAACTAGTTGATTTCGCAGTGATCATTGAGACCTTGCCATCGATTATGTTGCATTGATTATTTGTTCATCAACCTAAGATATATGATCTCGAGCTTGCATGTCGGACGACATTAGTATAGGAGAAAAGTTAGTAGAGAAAATTATAATCGATCTAATGGATGAGAAGTTGATGTCCGTAGGAGCTCAAGCCACATCGACGCGAGGAGTACAAGCCTCCTTGTCGACTGCTCATGCATCCATACCATCTTGAGCTATAACCGAGAAAATAACCAAGCATCAATATGACTTGGCGAATGTGAAGTTAATCTTGTCTATCCTGCCCGACCACATCCCACCCCTGGCTGGTGTGGTGAGTCATGATAGTGTCCCGAGGGACTTTGACTACATAGTCATCACTGCGTACCTCCCCAAGGGAATACAAGTAGTTAGACCGTAGTTGGAGAGGATTCCAACCTTGAATATCAGTGACTATAACCTATGAGACCGCAAGAGCTATGTAATGCTCGCACCTCACAAGTACTTGACCAATACCAAGGGGAAGAAGTCAAAGATCATCCCCCAACTGTGGAACATGAAGATCGCAAGGTCCACTATCTTGAACGTGATGAATATACCACACATTGGAAGGCACCAGGAGGTTAATGTGTGCATTAAACTCATGTTGTCATGCTTCCATGGCCATTATTTATGGATAGATAGATGCATCACCGTCGATCTAGCGTTGATCCATAGGACCACCGGATTAAGTATGAAGGGACCAAAACCAAAAGAATTTTAACCAGGGAAGGCTGCAGATCGCGCCCTGGCATAGAGGAGTAAAGATACCTATGGTAATGTAGATAAGGGGACATGAGGCTACAAGGTAGCCTCCATTCAGAATGGTGCAGTGTGCCTTGCTTTCCAGTTGATTTTTGGTAAGCTAATCTGAAAGAACAGAACCACGCAGGTCACAAGGTTTGTCATTGACCTCACTGGAAAATGCATGGAAGGAATCTAGATAAACTAGGCTAGTTACTTAGTCAACCAGTTAGAATTGGATTGTCGTGAAGCTCATGATCAGGGATATGAGTTCCATTTTAGCTGGCTGYTAATCCTCATCGTGTTTACTACTTGGGAKATGTCGAAAGGTGCGACCTTCCCTGACTTWGAKTCGTTTGAGTTGCTCRCTRCGAATTTCACCACGCTCTGGTATTCGAGCGATATGGGGAAACAATGGTAGTCAAACGTAGTATTCCATACCTACTACCTGCAACTGAAGAGGGATATYGAGTCTTTCCCTCGTATGACGMTGAACACTCTAGACAGGTTTAGGCCCCTTATGAARTTCTGCATAGATAAGCATTTTATTTATATCACTCTGCACATAGATGTGAGTAAAGAAAAGCTTCATTCATACTATAATCTCATAGAGGAGGACCTGGAAGAAATCACTAAGGAATGGCCCGCAGATTTCCTTATACCAATCGACCAGGAAAAACTATCTAACCTAAACCTCATTGGAAATATAGTGGTTACTCGCAAAGAGTATGATGCACCCAGCAGTAGCAAGAAGAAAAAGAAATAAGAAGTACAGGAGCCGAGCAATGCATCAGAAGAGACTGCATCAGATTCACCTAGTGGAGGAGGTGATGACGAAGTGGACAAAGAAGAGAAAGAAGGGGAAGAAGATAAGTAGAAGCACGATGAGGTAACATCGCCACATAATCCCCCTGATGAGGAAAATCTATCTAAGAAAAGAAAGGTTTCCCCCATGAAACCTACATCATGGAAGAAGTCCAAATCTAGTAAGCCAAAGCTGCGAATGTTCTCATGGTCAATGACTTAGAATTCATTATCGTAGTTGTATCAGATGCCTCAAAATATATTTTGTAGAGAACTGGAGAAAAATAAGAAGCCATGTACTATAGAATTAAGATATAGCTAAGAGGTGTACAACAAGCCCTTCACTCTAGTCATGCAGTGTCCACTGCGCCCCCGCCATTAGATGAAAAAGAGTTGGGAGATGAGCCTGCCCAGCTCCACAAAATAGTTGATGCGACTAAATCTCGCCTTCATCGCATGCAGAAAGAAAAAGAACAGGCCACAGTGGCCTTGAAGCAATCACAAGATTAAGTGATAGAGAAATGTCGAGTTCCACAATAGGAGAAGGATGACCTCCAAACCAATTTCGAAGAGGACAGAGCGCAGATCTTGCAGGAGAAAGAATAGTTTCTCATGGAGCATGTTGGAGTCAAAGAAGTATTTTGCAGAGCACTTCACTCTGTGATGGGCTTAGATAAAATGGAGGAAGACCCAGTGGAGAATCAAGTGGAAAATCTTGCTGAAGCCATTTAGCAGCTTCAACAGAGGGTTGCAGAACTAGAGCTACAAATAGTTCCAAGCACTGCACAAGAAGTGTGAGACCAGAGAGAAGCAACTGCTCAGAGTGCAGTTGAAAGGATCAAAGCATTAGCCATAGAATGTAAACAGTTAAGCATTCGTAGTGCGCAAACTTATGAGTGAATTATCAAGGAACCTGAACTGAAGATAATGGAGTCACAGCTCTAGGAGGAAAAGTAGCAAGCAATAGAAGTACAAGCGCAGCTAAAAATCTTGTTAGAAATTGAGAGGATGAAAATATCCCAAGAACAGTGCACAGCTCAACAATAGGTCCATGCCATACAAAGGAGAGTCATGGAAGTAAATCAGAAGCTCCAGCCAGTCTAGGATCCAACTTTCCTACCTTTTGAGGAGATTGAAGGCCAAGGAGCAGAGCTAGAACAAGTAGTCACTTCGGTAGAACAATGCTTAGAGGGACCTATGAATGAGGCATTTATTCAAGATTTCGTTGAGCAGGAGGCCTTAGTGAAGTAGAAGGTCGAAGCAGCTCGAGCCAAGCTTGATGTGTTTGAGGCAAAGTTACCTAGACAAGAGTGACTTGGGACGAGTCATAGGTGAGTGTTGGGGGCTTGTTGGCCCTTGACCAAGTTTTGGAGATCCTTGGTCATGTTTGAACTATTTTGGGACTTCGACAGGCTAGTCGAAGGTAGAGAACAAATTGAAGCAGAGATTGTGGGATCTCGACCCCTTTTTAGGGAATTTTTTGGATTAGGGTTTATGTAATGGGTATGGGGATGTCGGCCCATGGGTTTACCCATGTTTAGACCCTTTTTGTAATGTATAAATAGAAATCTAGGCAATGTAAAAATNCCAATGTTGGCAGGTTTACAAGTAGAGTGTCCATACCAAGAACAAAAAAAAAGACACATAGGGTTTACAGGGAGAGTATTCATGAAAGAACAACAACGAATACTCAAAAGAGAAATCTCATGAATCTCAGGAGGAATAGCGCATAGTTTCATGCATAGTGCAAGTGTATGCCAGGGCCGAGGGCAATGTTTTCCAAAGGTTAGGAGAGATAGTGTTCTGAGACACATAAGAGAGATCCCATACATCAAGGCTCATAGAAGGATCAAAGGTCATAGAACCTTTGACACTTAGAAATTCTTCCAAGTCAAGAGGATGTGTAAGCTCAGGAGGAGGAGAGACAATGGTCGTTGGATCACCAATCCAGAATACCTGATGGTTGTCATATCAGAGTCCAGATAGGAGGAGCATGAAGAGGAGGATATTAGACCGCAATCGTCAGATCAGAGCTTGAAGGACTCGCAACCGTTGGATCCAGTATAACTATGAAGAGGATAATGGCCAAGAGCCATCCTCCAATTCCTTGAAATACAAAATCATGATGAGATATGGGTCATTGGATCCAGAGGACACGTGGTGAGAGATCAACATTTTGCTGACTCACAAGCTAGAAAAGTCAAAGGTGAGAGTTGTAGGAACTCGCGATATGAGAAGTCACGAAATGACCTAAGTCATCAGATCACATGGGATATGGACTGTTGATCTGATATGAAATCAGAGTCAGTGATATTGATCACAACCATCGATTAGAGGGAGATATCTCAACCATTGATCTGATATGAAGTACCTCGGAGTTTCACGAGTTGAGAGATTCAAGGCAACTCATAGCAGGAAATCGTAAAACCTGAAATTGTGATTTGATCATAGTTGTTGATCAAAGGGAAAGATCTGGACCGTTGATGTGATATGAAGCACCTCATAGTTTTGTGAGTTGAGAGATTTGAGGAAAATCATAGCAGCAAATCTTGAAACGTGAAATCATGATTTGATCGCAGTCGTTGATCAAAGGGAAAGATCTGGACCATTGTTCTGATATGGATTATTTCAGATTTCACGAGTTGGGTGATTCAAGGCAACTCCCAGTAAAATATCATGAAACGTAAAATCACAAAGCACCCTAGCACTTGGCCCCAAGTCATCACCGATGGTCATGTGAAAGGAAGGGTCTTAGTCAAAAAAGATAACGCCCATTTTGTAGATTTATCAGAAAGGGAAAAAGGCACCAAAGACATGAGTATGCAGAGGTTCTCTTAGTAACTACTAGAGACAGACTGATTGTAACTATAGAAAATGATTGATTTCATCTATTAGAGAATTCGAAGAATCTCAGGGTGATCTCCAAAGAAGTTGAAGAGTATTGAGGTAACTACCAGTGGAATGAAGACTCAACATAGAGACGATTGATAGATGGAAAAAGGATCGAATACTGTAATTGTAACAGAAAGGATAGCTCAATTGTGAAAGAGAAGACGAATGAGTCTTGATTGCCAGAGATGCTAAAGAATCTCATCATAAAACCTAGTGATGATGAATGCATGGAGCTAACCACCAGGGATGACGAAGAGTTACCATGATGATCATGCAGAGGACCCGACATGAGAAAAAGTGGTAGAACAAAGAAAAAATGGGCACTATGAGTTAGCTATGCAGTGATGAGAAAGAGATGTAGTAAAAGGTCAGAACAGTGACGTTGTAAGGAGGAAGCAGATGCATTACTCAAAGGATGAAAAAGGTGCATAGAGAGTATAAAAATGCATAAAAGAGAAGATATGGTATGGTTGTTGATTATGACTCATGCGGGTAGAAGCATGTGGTGTGCAGGAGCTGAAGCGTGGAAGGAGAAAGGAACAAAAATGCATATCTGAGAGAAGAGGAGAAAGTGCAGTAGATGCGAGGAGAGAAAAACTGATGCAAGTAGAGAAGATTAGTGTAGTAGAATAGTGATGAGACTAGTAAGACATAGATAAATGATGTATCACTGTGATAAAGTTATAAAAAGAAAAGATTTATATTTCATGGTTGTAGGGAGGTTCTAAGTAGGATTGGTGTCCTCGGAGTTTCAAGTGAGTGCTTGGACACAGGGAGTTTTAGATTCCATCTGGTTGCAGCCATAAAAACTAGGGTGGAAGGGTGGTGAAAGGGAGAACTATTGTTCTTTGTTATACAGGTTGGTTCCAGTGTGACTAGAAGTTGGTGCTTCCATCCAGTTGGTGCTAGATCACACAGGGAGTTGGTGCTTCCTTCTAGTGGGTGCTAGATAAACCAGAGAGTTGGTGCTCTCAGCAAGTTGCTTCTTGTAAAACAAAGGTTGTAGCCTCAAGAGGAGTTGGAGATCATAAGAATGATAATGTAAATAAAATGAAGATTACTTATCATATCAAGAAGAAGAGGTTTTTCCCTTTATGGGTTTCCTCAGGAAATATTTGTCTTTGTATATCTTATGTGTGTGATTGATGTTTAATATTTTGTTTCTTAATTCTATGCATCATTGTGATCGTCATTGAGTGTTCTGTGAAGAGTTTATAATGGGCATAATTGTTTAAGCCCAGTAACAACTGATTCACCTCGCCTCTCAATTGTCCAACAATGTTTTCAAATATTTGTCTCCTGAATTCAAGTAGAAATATGTAGATCTATTTAAATAATATGTGGATGTTATTTCTTGGAAATATGAGCAATTAAAGACATATGGAACCTCCATTATTCAACGTAGAATACCTCTGAAGCTAGGGACAAAACCCTTTAAGCAAAATCTGATACAAGAAAACCCCATATTACTACCCATTATAGAGAAAGAAGTCAAAAAATTGTTGTATGCAAATATTATTATTCCTTTGAGATATTTTGAATGGGTAGTTAATTTAGTTCTTGTGAGGAAGAAAAATAGAGAAATAATATTATGTGTTGACTTACATAATCTAAATAAGTGTTCTTTGAAATACAATTACCATTTTTCTAAGATGGATCACATATTGCAAAAGGTAGTTGGGGATTCTAGGATATCAATGATGGATGTTTCTCTGATTACAATAAAATGGCTATGCACTCGGATGAAAAATATTAGACTTCTTTTACCACTCCTTGGGGAACATTTATGTATGACAAGATGCCTTTTGTGTAAGAACCAAATTTAATGAAACCAAAAAGAATTTGTAAATTTAAACATTAAGATTATTCGGCATAAGCAATAAGCCATTTCATTCAGCATATAAGAAGCATAAATTTACATTTATGAACAACAATCTAATAAATTACATAACATAATATAAATACCTATGGTTGATGCTATTATCCCAATATTCAGATGTCCTCTCTGTTGCATTGTCCAAACTCTTCCTGATGCTCTGACGAAACCCTGCCCAAATCCGACTAACCACCCAGCCAGCTAGGAGGAGCCTATACAGCTCCCTAGCTCCAGGATTCCATGAGGATTTCTGGCCCCCAAGCCCAAAACTCCCAACAACCTGGTGCCCCCTACAACAATTCACCCAACCTCCAAAACCAAACTCCCCAAAACCATAAAAATATCCAACAACCAAAAATGCAGTCCTCTCCTCCCAATTTTTCATAATCCTCTTCCTGCAAGCCTCTGCCCAGTCATATCTCCCCCCATTCACCAACTCCCTACCCTCCTTTAATGCCACCCACCTTATCCCTCCATTCATTACCTTATCCTCCATTTATTACCTTATCCCTCCACTCAATGCTTCATTCCCCCCCGCATACGTAAAGTCTTATAATAAATAATTTAAAGTTATTAAGCCCCTTTAATTCATTACACAAATCATTGAATGTGTTAATTAATTAATTAATTAATTAATCGACATTTATTAAACAATAAATAAATAATATTATTAATAGTTAATCATTACTTAACTAATACACATTAAGACAGTTAATTATTTAATTAANCCAATTGTTAAAGGAAAAGAAGAAATCAACAACCTTGTTGATGAAAAGACACTTGTGATACATGAAGAGAGTAGCTATGTTATTGAGCATATTCTGAAGAGGATAAGGAGATATGGTTTGAATAGGTTGCAAAAGAGGATTCTAACACACATTGTGGCCACAAATTCAGTTAAAGTTTTGATGAGAGAGTTGTTGATTTCTCAAGGTGAAGTAGCAATGGAAGAAATAAGAAGAATCAAAAGGTGAGAACTTTGTTTTTGTCATTGAGCATAACCAAGTAATCAGTTTGCTGGAAGAGAAATTTTATTTAACCTCAAAAGATTTTAATGAAAATTTAGAAGTCCTCGGTAATGAAAATACCAAGATAAAAATTGACCTGGTAAAACAAATGCAAGAAACTACAAAAAAGGATTAGGAAATTGCAAGATTAACATATGTATGTGAGAATATTATTGAACAAGCTTACAAAATGTTGGCACATAGACCACTTGCTAGGGTCTATGCTTTATACTTAAAAGATCAATGGTACAAATTTAACATTAAATGATACATATCTCTTATGAAGACAGATTTCCAAAACACTTGGAAATTTTGTGAATTGTATTTTGATATCACCCCTAAAAGGAGAAATCTCCTTTGCAAACCTTACCTACACAACTAGGCGTTGCAACAAATATTGAGTTCACCAAACCCCTGTGTTGGGGCTGTGTAAATATGAGCATTTAAGTATGGGTTCTAGAATGAAACTATGAGGTTCACAACTACAAAATAACATGAGCCTAAAGAGATTATAGTAGAATTGAAGATAAGAGTATAAGGGGATAGACCAAGTAAGGTATGGAAAAATCATATTCACTTGACAGTAGATCCATATGCCTACCCAATTCTGGAGAGAAGACACTTGGAGGTTGCAAAAAACTCATCAACACCTCCATAAACGAGGTATTGAGGAATATAGATTCGAGGTGACAAAAAATAACATAGAAGCTATGGTAAAGAAGACACACTCACTACTAGGACACAAGACAATTCTCCATAGAGTTGATTCATATATTGAAGGTCTCAGGGTGAACATATCCTAGTGGATAGGGTTGAAGTTCAAGTCCCCCTCCTACTATACCCAATTCCATACTTCAGGTAGTCAGGAGAACCTGACATTGATATTCTAAAGGCAAGAAAAAATGCCAATGTTACATGAGGATATTAGATGTATGGGAGGTACTGAATGAGTTTAGGTGAACTATAAACAAAAGCAACAACTACAACTTTCTATGTAAAATATGATAAAATATGGTTTACTTTTTAGGGTGATATTTTAGGAGGTAAAGTTAGGGAATGTTGTGTATATAGGATGTGTTTGTTGTGAATAAATTTACATAGATAACAATTGTGAAATAGAGGTGGTTTATGAAGTATTATTTTTATCTAAAATTTGGATAGTTTAGAATTTAGTTTTGAGGTGCACGTCTTCAAATTGAGATGATAATATTTTTCCTTTCTTTGTTACTAACGTTGTTTAGAGATGCTTATGTGTTTTGTGGATTATGGATGCTCACCATTATTGTCTTTGCAATCCCTTGGTTCATGAGGCATTTCCCTCATAAAAAGCATTATCTATATGGACATCATCCTTGAGGTGCAAGTCCTTGAATTGATTTCATAACATTCTCCCAAATTCACACAAGTCCTTGTGTGATAAATAGCATACTTGCAAACGAAAGAGAGGTCGAATTTACATATCAAACACTAGGTATCAACGTTTCAAGAGTATCCAAATTTGGGTCCCTA